>APFE031523031.1:17035-40517 GCA_000404065.3 Pinus taeda | reverse complement strand
GGGGTTCCACTCCAAGGGGGTCCCACTTCACCTCACATCCTCCCTTCCTTTACAAGATTCCTGATGAAAAAATCCCGATAAAAAATCTCGATATTCGATTTTTCAGAAGTCTCGATATTTCAAATGTCCCAATATTTAAAAAAAATTATGATATCAGATATTGGATATCAACATTTTAATTTGGTTAGTTTTAAAAACTTACAATAATAATCGTAAGTTCTGATATTCAATATATATCAGGTTATTCATTTTTATCAAAGGTCACCTTATGATTCCCACCTCCATATTAGAATGCGCTTTCCAACTCACATACGACCCTCCTCCATTTATTTTCGATTCGTTTATGAATCACGTAGCCATGTGAAGGTTTTGTAATATTGATTTTTTATATTAATTATAATATTATGTTATATTTTACTTTTTAATTTTAATATAATATAAATATATTTTAATTAATTTTTAATTAAAATTTATTTTAATTGTCGTATAATTTACTTGTACTATTTAATATTTTTAAATTAATGTTAATTAAATCTTAATTATTAATTTAATTAGGATTAATCTTTTAATTAAAATTTTTTTATTTTGGCCAAAACACAATTTTTTCTAGAATTCTGGTAATTTTGAGACTTCAATTTTGGAAGCTCATAAGTTGAGTTTTACTTGTCCAAATAAAGCTCAGGATGGCTCGTTGGATAGATAAAATCATGGAAAATATTTATATAGTGGTTTCATGACTAGATTCAGTAATTTAATGAGTCTAAAATTTAGCAAAATACCAAACTCTGAATTTATAAATACAATTAATTTTCTGAGTTTAATTTTTTTGCATTTTCATTTGCTCGTAGCCTTTGCTGAGTGCAGATTCATTCGACTATGTTCTCTGTCACCAATAGAATTTTTTACAAGGATTAATGAAAAAAACACATTTCCTTTTATTTATTTATTTAATGAAATTTTGATTGGAAGATGTTTTATTTTCCAGATTTTGTATTTTTTATTTTAATTAAATTTTGATTGGTTTTGGGAGGAGAACAATTGAAGAGATGAGGAAGAGAATATTTGAATCAATGGTATTACTCTAGCAAGAGGGAAAAATAATTTGGACCAATGAAAATTGTTGGAGCAATATTATTCTTCAACAAATCTCTTATTTGGAATTAACTTTTGTAATTATAAATAGTAGATTTGAAGAATAGAAAAGGAGGGTTTTTCTTCTATGAAATTCTGGAATTATTAAAAGAACTATTGTAATAGGAGTGTCACGCTGTAGTTAAGAGGAGAGTAAAGTCTCAAATATGGGGGATAATTTTGGGAATTTTCTTTTGCATTTTGGATTGTGTTCGAGGAGTTGAATTTGCACTACTGCAACTCAATTTCTTGCAGCAGAGTTCAAGCATTGTAAAGGATGGTTGGAGATCAGAGCCAGACAAACAATTTCAATAAATTGGTATTTAAAATACTATTAATATTATATATTTTTAAAACTGATTTCATTTTATAATGGCAGAACACTAGTTGGTTGTGAGTAATTTGCCTCAATTATCTGTTGTATTTATCTTTGCTCTTGTACGGCTGACTCTGATTATCTGAGAAACAATTAACAAATAAATCAACTTTTTAATTTGATTAACAAATAGTACATATTTTTGATGAACTACTTCCTTGTATTTATTTTTTTAAATATTTGAGGTTACTGAATTTAAATAATCGTCATCATTTGTGAACTACTTTAAACATTGTTGATAATTTTTTTATTTTTTTTTGACTATAACGGTTACTTTTATTGAAGGCGACAAAACAGCTGTCGCATACTTGTTACACTGATTTCTTTTTTCCCACTATTTCTTGGCGCTTTAGCTTTCCTATTACACAGGTGGTTTGCGCTTTGATGCGTCTGATCCTTGGAGGAGCCTTGGGATTGGACTGGTCTTTGGAGTAGATAGCTCGCAGAATCGCTGCTTGAGGTTCTTTTAATCGCTGCTTGAGGTTCTATGAATAGCATCAGATTTCCTGGGTAGAAAATGCTCTGCCCCTTTTGCTTCACTGACAAACGTTTTAGATCCAAACTTGTTCCTGGAGCTCGACCCGGAGCAATGAACTCAACATCGATTTGTGGGTTCTGACCATTAACTCCAGCAGATTTACTGAGTGTATTTGCGCCACAGAACAAAGTACAACTGATTATCACTAAAGGGAGAGCCCTTTCCAGCTATGGGATGGTCATAGCGGGAAACGAGGTAGTTACTGCCTATTTTCCCTCTTTTTTTTCATGATGAACCTTTCCTGAGATTAGCAAGCTTGGATTGATGTCTTCTTATCTTCAGAAATCGACCTCTGGCGAATGATTCTACTGAGGACTTGACTTTCAGAGCTGCTGTTAGAGATTGAACTTCCTGAGCCTCGATCTTTCCTTTTGTTGATGCCTTCTCAAGGGCCTCGAGCTAGCGAAGGCCATTGGGATAGAGACAGCCAATCAGGGGAGAGGATAGCCTGAGGGAGAGCGAAAGGAGCTTGAACATGAGCATTTCATCATTGCATCAGGGTGGGCAGATTTCTTGAAAGGAGAAGAAAAGGTTAAGGGATGATGCAGAGAAATTCTTCAGAATTTACTGAAAGGGTTCTTTGGTTGCAGACTGATCCAAGATTGGCTTCCAGGTCGGCTTGAGATTTCAGCTGCCTCAGAATATGATAGAAGGAGATTTTCTGAAACTGAGCCAGCATGAGTCTAATTTTCTTCAGAATGAGGACTAAATGGATCTGCAGAGGATTCGATAGAGAATTCATCGCTTGAATGATAAGCCTAGAGTCTCCGAAGACCGTCAAAGACTGAATGTTCCTACTACGAGCCAGGGACAACCCCTGCCACAAAGCCAGAGCCTTAGCTCTATTGTTTGACTCGATTCCCAGACCGCAATGATACCTGAGCAAAGTAGTTCCATCTGGATTTAGCAGCATTCCACCCCCAGCCGCAGCTCCAGGGTTGCCTTTAGAGGCCCCGTCAAAAAATAAACAGTGATCATCTAGAGCAGAACGCCATTTTAGAAATTCCTGTTCTTCAATGCGAATTTCCCACTTAGCATGGCAAGAGGCCAGAGAGGTAGGATTGGTTTGATTATTTGGAACAATACCTTTCAGCCAAAGCTCCTCTTCACTGTCCAGCGACGCTTCATTTCTTAGAGCCGACCTAGCTTCCAAGGTCTCTCCCAGAATGGCTTTAATTTTGGATATAGCATTGTTTGAAGTGCAGGTTTCTCCTATGAATAATCTGTTATTCCTTTCCAACCATAATTTCCAGCAGGTGAACTTAGGAGTCCACATCCATGCCATCTTAAGCAGGTTTTTTTATTGAGGTAGAACGAAGATAGATTGGCCCATTCGAGAAACAGGTTTGTAATATTTCTTGGCAGCTCGACCTTGTCCGCCCTTGAACTCAGGACCCCCTTCCAAACTGCTTTGGCAAAGGGGCACAACAACAACAGGTGATCAATTGTTTCTTCCTCTGACATACATAAAGGGCATCTGGTTGGCCCTTCCATTCCTCGTTTTCTCAGGTTATCTCCTGTGAGAATACTATTGTGAGCTAGTGTCCAGCTGAAGAAGTCTATTTTTGGGAGCGAAGGGAAGCCCCAGATGAATTTCCATTTCGTTGGGTCAGGAGGAACATTAGGGACAGTAATTAGACTTTTGTAACCTTCAGCAACCGAGAAAGAACCGGAATGGGAGCCCACTTTTGCAACCTTCAGCAACCGAGAAAGAACCGGAATGGGAGCCCCACCCTCGTTTGTCCTTGGCTGTTGCTGACATGGGAGATTTTCCTTGGAGTTTGTCTAATAGAAGTGAAGCTTCAGATTGCAGGTGATGTGGAACCTCTCCCAAATTCCAACTGTCCCACCGTCTACCAGCGTCCTCCATCCAGGTGGATATGTCCCATAGGGTCTGCTTATTGTTGGTTTGAAGCCATAATTTGATATTTGCCAGGCCTTCTATATGGTGCAGCGACTGGTCTCCTAGAATCTGATCTTCCCAAATTCTGATTTTTTTCCCATTACCTGGGATCCAGTAGAGGTTGGAACTGAAGTGCTCCAGTGCAGCAATACAAAGCTTGAGAATTGGGGATCCTTTGATGGTTTTTGGCGGATGGTCCAAGCATCTCAAACGCTGACCTTGAAAATATTTCTTCCACAGGACTTTCTTGCTCCAGCTTATTTTCCCAGCCACAATATTCCACAGAATTTTAGAGCCTAGCGCAAGATTTTGTGCCGCTAGATCTCTCATTTGCAGTCCTCCTTCCAGGATTGGTCTCTTGATGGTATCCCAATTGACTAGATGAAGTCTTCTTTCATTGTTTTTCCCCCCTTCCCAAAGGAATCTCCTCAGCACACCGTCCATTTTAATAAGAAAGGTTTTGGGAGCAAGGAGAATAGAGTGCTGAAAAAGCGGCATGCTTGTTAGGACAGATTTAATAAGAATTATTTTCCCAGCAGTGTTCAGCCAGGAGGATCCCCAGGCTTGAATTCTGAGCTTAAGCTTGTCTAAGAGGGGCATCCAGTGGGTGACTTTAGGAGTGGATTTGAAGATTGGAATCCCTAGATATTTGAATGACTCCCAGGTCTGACAGACTTTCATCTCAAGGAGCCTAGCTATGTCAGCCAGATCTTTGACCGAGCAGTTCTAGCCATACATTGTGCTTTTGGAGTAGTTTATCTTGCTTCGGGAGGCCTCCTTATATGTGTCCAGTTCCTTTTTAAATGATCTTGCCGAGTTTATGCTCGCTCCACCTAGTAGCAAAGTGTCGTCGACAAACTGGGCATGGTTTATGTCTTTGACATTGTGCACCATTCTGAGGCCTGGCAGAGTTTGGTCTTGCTGATAACAATCTAGCTGAAAACTAAGAACAGAGGCTTGAATAGCGAAGAGGAGAGGAGACAGCGGACACCCCTGTCTTAATCCCCTGGATGCTTTAAAAAAT
The DNA here is from genome assembly GCA_000404065.3 of Pinus taeda. Classification (NCBI taxonomy): domain Eukaryota; kingdom Viridiplantae; phylum Streptophyta; class Pinopsida; order Pinales; family Pinaceae; genus Pinus; species Pinus taeda. Next base: position 35,545 of record APFE031523031.1, on the reverse strand, counting down.
TCAGTAGATCGGCCATTTACCAATGGTGCGATCCAAGGAAAGGCAATACAGGCTTTCACCCAATTTATGAAGGTTGTTGAGAAGCCCATTTTCGTCATGACCGCAAACAGGAAGTTGTGCTTCACCCTGTCAAATGCATTTGCCAAATCGAGTTTTATTACCATTCCTTTCTCTTTTCTCTGGCCACTTGAATGAACTGCCTCTTGAACTAACACAATATTATCCAGGATCTTCCTCCCTTTGATGAATCCTCCTTGATTCTCCGGTATGATGTCCGACAGGATGTTCTTGAGCCGAATGGATATTATTTTGGTAATCAGTTTGTAGCTAGTATTGCACAACGAAATGGGCCGAAATCTACTGAAGTCTGAAGCTCCTTTCTCTTTCGGGAGAAGAGCAAGGAAGGCTGAGTTGGTACTGCCTCCTATCTTTGCACAAAATTGGGACTTCCTTACCATTCTCAGGAGGTCTTTATTGATAGTTGACCAGCAAGACTGAAGGAACCTAGCAGTGAACCCATCAGGTCCTGGCGCCTTATCTGGTTCCATGCTATTCAATGCATTCTTGAGCTCATCCATGCTGATCGAAGCAGTCAGCATGTTATTGACCGAGTCTTACACACAGGGGGGGATTAGATTATACGGGTAGGCTTGAGGATCAATTGGGGGGTCCTCCGACGCTGTATAAAGATCTTTGAAAAAGGAGAAGGCAACTCTCTTGATGCCTTCAAAATCTTTAACTACTTCATCTTAGGAACGGATTTCTGACACATTTTTGAATTGCTTGCGAGCTTCGGCATGCTTGTGGAAGAAACTAGTATTTTTGTCGCCGGCCTGTAACCATAAGTTTCTGGATTTTTGTCTCCAATACTCCTCTTCCTCCCTACTAGATTTGTGGAGGGCTTTTTGTAGCTCAACTTCTTTTTGGAGCAGACTCTGGGTAATAGCAGAATCCTCCATTGATGATTGGTGGACAACAAGGTTTTCTAAAGACTCTTTTTTCTTGGCAGCTGGAGTTTTCAGGGCTTTAGCCCACTCCTTGAGCCTTTTCTTAAGAGCCCGCAGCTTTTCTTCCCATACAAAGAAAGGGGATCCCAAGATTTTCTGGTTCCAGACTTCAGAGACCACCTCGTTGAAGCCATCTTGCTGAATCCACAAAGGGCTAAATCTAAAGGGAATGGGGCCAAGAAAACCATCCATGGAGAGCTCGAGACTAATGGGTTTATGATGTGAGGTGCAGTTAGGAAGAATTTTGGATGAGGCCATTAGTCCACTAGTTAGAAAGGAGGTTTGGACGAGGAATCTGTCCAAACGAGCAGCAATATGGTTGGGGCCTAACCTTTTGTTAGACCAGGTGTATTTCCCAGCTGAAGGCTTTATGTCCTCCAGATCCCAACCAATCATTTTATCTTCTACCCATTCTCTAGCTGGATCCCTTACAGGAGAACCACCTTTTTTCTCTTCAGCGGCTAGAGTAACGTTTAGATCCCCTGCAATAATGATGTTTTCTGGTTTGTGCAAAAAAGGAAAAGACTGGAGCGATTCCCAACAAATTTTTTTCTCCGCTGGAGCACAAAGGTTGAACATACTTACTTGTTGACCAGAGTCTTTGTGGAGAAGTTGAGTGAAAATCCAATGCTGGCAAGTTTCTTCTTGGATCAAGTCATATGTGGTGCTATCCCAGAAGGAGGCAATCCCACCAGATGCGCCTCTAGCACTGACAACTCTACCAGGGCCTTTGCGCCATAATGTTTTGCTGGACTGGAATAGGAGAGTGTCCTCCAGTGTTTTCTCCTAGATGAGAAGGATTTCGGGAAAATGCATCTTCACTATGTCTTTCAGGGCTTCTTCTTTCAGCCTGCTACCTAATCCTCTGCAATTCTAGGAGACGTATTTCATTATTTACTGGGTTGGGAGGGAGAGGCTCCTTTTGAAGCCTTGTTGTGCTTGCGCCTGGATCTGGTATTCATCATTCCTTTGAGAGTTTTCTTGGAACCTTGGAGAACATCCAGATAGGTTTTCTCCTCTCTCTGTTTCTTCTTGGATTTCCGGCCCCTGTTTGATTTGATAGGGGAAATTTGTGAGCTGTCTGATTCGGAGTCTCTTTCTTCGGATTCTTCCCCTGAGTCTGTTGCAAGACTAATGTGCTCGATATTGCCTGTGCTTCCCCCTTGATCTACCTCTGTTAGGGGGACATTTGTTTCTTCTTCGGTTTCTTTCCCTTTCTTCGACGGATCTTCAGTTTCCACATGGTTCTCTGAAGCATCCACTTTTTCCCCTGAGGATGGGCCTTCCTTTGAGACTGCACTGGACTTGTCATTGGTCTGGGGGTTCCCCTTTGGTCCTGTTTCCTTCTGCTCGTTTGGCTTTGATACTACCTTACCATTTTTTATTTCCTTGCATCCTTCTTCTTCCCCTTTGTCCCCTGATGGTGCTTTGGGGCAGCTTTTTTGAAAGTGACCATGCTCATGGCAGATTCTGCACTTAAAAGGCAGTTGCTCGTAGTCTAGCTTCTGGAAATGGTGCCAATCTCCCACTGTGAGTTTGATGGCTTCCGGAAGCCCAGCTTCCAAGTCAACTTCTACGCAGATTCTGGCACATGTGTATTGGCCCTTATTATCAGCTTTTTCGATGAATCTTCCCAGTCCGTTTCCTATCTTTTGCAGGGATTGATAGCTCCAGCAGTGTATTGGCAGGTTGGGTAGCCGAACCCAGACAGGGACCTCCTTTGGGACATCGACTGAAGGGTCGAAGTCAGGGGTCCATTTATTCAAGAGGAGACCTTGGTTTCCCATGAAATATGGGCCGTTTCTGAACACCAGATCTCGGTCTTCCTTGGTAGTGAATTCGAAGATGAAAAAGCCTCTTCTGACTGCGTAACAGATCACATTGTTGGGCAGCAGGGGCCTCCAGTTTCGTTGAACCCAATCATCAGTTGATTTTGTTGTTGGCCAGCGACCCATGAATTGCCCCACTAAACCTCTGTCAGCCAAGGCAAGGGCGATTTTGATCGTTTGATCTTCCGGCAAAGCGATTTCTGGGATTTCATCAAGCTTTTTGATAAACTTCGGGACTTCGGGATGAGGTCATTTTTTCCCTTTCTGCATTAACAGTCTTCGGAAGGCTTCTGCTGAAGAAGATGGAGGGGTGGGAGAGGGCTCCACCCCCCCTGGAGCAGCCATGGCGGCGGGCAGTCTTGGCAGCGTTCGCTTGACCTAGACGCAGACACAGCGCGCGTGGACGATTCTTGTTGATTAATTATTACTGTTAATAGATCTTTGAAAAAAATGTGTTTTGGTATTCATAATATCAGCTAATTGAACTACTTCGTTAGTTTGATATTCATTATAAGGCAAACATATATAAATTTCAATCATTTAATTACTTTGCTCTCGGTTGGGTTAGATCTACATCTTTCTAATCGAGATAGGCTTATGATTTCTTTCCTTTTGCTTGCATTTTAGGATTAGTTTTTATTTAAATTAATCATTACATTTCTAGAATTCCTCTTATCAACGAGGCAAACTTTAGTTGTGGCTTGGCTGAGCCCCAAATCAACTTAAGGATCAATTTTTTTCCTAATCAACAAGAAGAGTCGATATTATGTCTCTTCTCTATTGGTAAGAAAAGGGTATACTTTAATCCAATAGAGATAGAGAGAAGGCAACTGGACATAGTTTAACCAGTTGGAACCACCATTTCAAACAGAAAATGAACTATTTTAAGTTCCCGACTGGGTGGTCTTCCTTATAATGTTGAGGCAGAAATTTCGATCCTACACCATTTTTGGCGCTAGAAGGAGGGCCTGAAAACTTGTTGCCTTTTGAAGTTTGTGTATTTTAAAGTTTTTATTTAATCACAACAACTCCTCTTGAAGTTCCAATTTGGAGTTGTATCTCTCGATGTGCATTTGCCAATACTCCACTAGAAATAGTAAGACACTTATCGAAGGTAAAATTTAACGGTAAAAATATTGTTTCTACATTTGATCATACCTTGAAGTTTATTAAAATTATTTCAAATTCTACTTTTCATGATATTGATGAAGGCATTTTATGCATGATTGTTACTCTTACATTCTCAGGAAAAGCTAGAAGTTGGTGTCAATCTCTTCTAGTTGCCTCTATTTGCAATTGGGATCAACTCATCACAAAATTCCTTTACAAATTTGACGGTTATAATTATGAACAGGTATGTGATGAATTTGAAGAACTACGAAGATTTGAAAATGAATCTCTCTTAGATTTTATTTTTAGATTTCAATTAATTTGCTTGAAATTCAAAGCTGAAGATAAATCTTCAGAAATTGAATTGATCGATTGGTTTGAATATATTTTTTTTTATCTTCCTCCCATTTCAAATCTGTATGTAACAATTACAAGCTTTGATAACTCTCCTTCAACTTTTAGTAATATTATCAAAAACCATGATTTAGAGGTGCATATGAACAATGATGAAGTGGCCTCAAATATGCATTATAAATTCTTAAATCTAGTACACACCTCTTACAATATTAATGATAATCATGCTAATGAACCATTACCACAAAGCTTGCATGAATTTTATAAACACTCACAAGAAGAAATTAGTACTAACCTTGGAGAACCACCTGTCGTGAAATCTGAAAATCATTATGAATTAAATTTAGAAAATCAGATTATAGATCAAGTACAAGCAAAAATTGAAGTTTTCAATAATATGTAATCTGCTGCAGAAATTTATGAATTTGATCATATTGATCAAATACCAAATTCAGGGCAGCCAGAGAATGTTCTTCAAGAAAGCACAATTAGCCAAGTAAATGATCTCGAATATGAAATTTGCAATGGGAAGTATTTACAAGAATATGAAAATATATATATTTTCAAATTCATTACTTCCGATTCTCATTTTCACCTTTATATTAATATTTTTACTGATAGCAATTTATCCTCTCTTTTCTCTAATGTTATTTTAGAAAACAGCGAGGCTGATAAATGAATTTCCTATTAGTTTTTATCAAGATAAAGAGACAATTATCGGTCATTCTTCTAACATTAATGAACATGTGCTCCATATGCCTTCTTGTTTTGATACATCGGGTGAGAATAAAGAGAATATTAGTGAATGTTGTGAAATCATTTATGATGACTACTTTAACATTAAGGATGTTGATTTGTCTAATTCCCTATCAAATCCTCGTGATCCAAATCAAACTATACTTACAAATGTTGAGAAAATCAATACATAAATTGTTCCAATTGAGTCTCATTTTTAAACATTTAATCATACTCATGAATTCAACATTCAAGGACCTATCCCAATCTATGAATCCTATGATGATCAAGCTCTCATTCCTATTCATAGTCATGATCTTCTCTCTAATTCACAAGTTGGTGTTGGTGATCATTCTAATTGCATTATTCTGGCCAATTTTTGTGAACATGAAATCACTTCGAATTAATCCTAGTTGTGTTGTAAGATTAGTTGTAACAATAATGTAAATTATGATTTAATTTTATTATTGTTCCTTCACTTATTTTGTTTGATTTTAGATTTGTTTTCTGTTTTCATTTTTCAGTTTTTAGATATCTTATGCTGGCATATTGAGCCATTCAGTATTGAACAATCAATTAATGCATTGCTTGAATGGGAAAATAAAGTTTTAAATCATAATCATGAACATCAAGAAATATTACTCTTCTAATTCCAATTGATGTTCATTTATTATCACTTGTTCCTTTTTTCTCAAAAGTAGTGCCAACAAGAGTATAATTTCACAATATGACCAATAATCTAATTCAATTAATGATATTTCATTGAACCCTTTAGACTTCCATCCATATTTCATTGACACATTTGAAAGCCATTTGGGAAGTTTTCCTACATAGAAGATTGTTATTAATTTAACATATGTACATAAGATTGCCAATTTCATGCAAACCATTGTATCTAAAAATGCATTTCCACAATATGACATGTTATCCTCTCTTTTGAACCTCTTCCCATCATTAATGGAAATCCATCTAGATTTCTATGATCCAATTGAAATTCCACTGGAAATGACATTTCAAGATAAGGTAATTGTAAATAAGTTTCTTCTTGTAAATATGTTGGCAATTAGTGTACATACTATATTCAAATTTATTTTTGTTCATTTAACTATATTCGTGTTACTAATGTTTGACCTATACATACATGCAGAAGTTAGAATGATAGATTGGTTACGTTGGAAGTATGACTATACCTAGTCATGTTTCCTTTCATGTAATTAGGATTAGGAATAGATTAATTTTGTTTAAATTCATTTTCCTTTTGCATTTATTTCATTATTGCATAATTTTAATAAGCAAGTAACGAATTTGAGTTTTTCTTGGCATCCCCTTTCATTTTCTAGCAAACTGGCTTAGAACATATCAAAGTTCTTATGTAGTCGATCATACACACTTGTGAAAGAACTTGATTGTCTTGTTTTTGTGAAAAACTTTATCACATTGTTAAAAATGGGTTTTTAATCATTTATGAAAAAATTACAAGGAATCACTACAACTTGGCAATTTTTTGATTCACAAGTATTTCCAAAAAGGCTCATATTCACCATTCTTGTCCTTTGATGTAAATTTGAAGTGGACACAATTAATAACTCATTACTTATCATTTTAGATTGAATAAATAGAATTTTGAGAAATTCATGGGAAAATCTGAAGATTCATAAGATAAATTTATAGTCAATATTCTTCCAGGTATGCATTAACAGGTTCATATTCATCTGTTGTTAGTTTTCTCTTTTTCATAGTTTACTTCTTATTTCTATTTTGTTTCTTTTGCAGATCTTCATTGACTTGATTTTGGAGACTTGAGATAAACAATCAATCAATCCTTTATAATTTGCAACATGTCCAGGGAAGTATTTGTTGTTTAATTAGAGTTTGGGTATTCTTTAGTTTTGCTTCTATTCATTAAAACTCTGACAGGTCTTTTTGTATTTAATTAATGCATTATCAGAAGATTCGTATCATATCCTTATAATATCGTAACTTTCCTCATAAGAAAGTTAGGATAAAACCATTCTTCGATTAAATATTCCTAATAGTTAATATAATTATTAAAGGGGCTTTTGTTAAAAGGCGAAGCTGAGTTGGGTGCTTCCTTTTAAATTAAATACTTTAAGAGATATCGTCCCCACAAATGTCACTTGGCATATTAGCCTTTGCAAATATCGTAACTTATAACTTCCGATATCTCAATATTCCCTATGCCTCCTACTTCTGATATCCGATATTCCCTTCCTCAGCCTATGTCTGGACTTTCATATCAGATGCTTTCTCTTTAAATCCCCAATATACCATTGCTGATATCACTTCCTGTGTCCGCTTATTATTCGTTATTTCTTTAAATATGATTTATCAAAAGTTTCATATATCATAACTTTCTTAAGTATAGCCAAGTGATTTCTCTGATATATTTTTTCCAATACGTTGATGTGTGCGACCCACATGAATTCACGTTTTTACATTTAGCAATATGAGTCAATAGTCATATTCTACCTCTCATCGATGAAACTGAAATGAAATGCTTACACTCTTTATTGCTCATATTTGCTACAAACAGAGGAAAATTTGCACAAAAGTCTTGCAACAAATAATCTTATCCATGATTTTATCTATGCATGTTTCGAATCTCACGTGTTAGTTGAGTTGAAAAACTTTTTCATTGCACTCATACATTTTACATCCCCTTCAGTCACATTTATTCTTCCAGATTGATTCAAGGCCTCTATCCGGGCATTATTAGAATCTCGATTTTCTGTGATTCACTTTTCGATATCGAATTCTTGGGTTTATGTTATATCGAAACCATTTCAAAACACTTTCTGAAGAATTTCTCTAAGATCTAGTAGTCCTATTTTATCTTATCTACTCAAAATCCTTGATCTCAAAATCTCATAGAAGTTGTTATGAACTATTATCATATCTGAGTTCGAATATTATATATTTATCCAATATTATTTCCGAGTTTCCTTCTATCGAAAATCTCATTTAAAAAGGTATACAAGAAATATTCATTGAGACTTCCGATATCAGAAGTGAAAATCAATTAGGCTTCCAAGAAGAATTTCTACCGAGAACATCAAATAATAAAATGCCCATATGATATCAGAATGTGTAGATATCGTATGTTTTATTTCATAAGTCCTCTGATATGTCTAGCCCCTCTGATGCTCGATACATTAACTCCTCCAATCACATAATCTTCATAGACCTCAGAGTTCTTGTCACCTTGGGGCTCCTTTGAAAATATTACGATATCTTAATACCTCCGATCTCCAGTGGCGTGAAAAACCTCCTATATGACATAATATCTCTGATGGCATAGAAAGGCTTCCGGTCAAGCTTTGATGGTTTTCGTTAAATAATGCAAAGGAGATGTAATATGTAAACTTTGGCCTTCAATTTTGAATTTTCATGAGAATCATGGAGTGAATATGAAATTTGAAATATTAAGAAAATAATCATCACTGTAAAAGCACATTATCATTCTCATTTCTGATGAATTTTATTTAATTCAGATTTCTTGGACATGAAACATTACTTTCTTCTAGTTTACTGCTTGCCTTAGTTCAAATTTAATAAATGATGATTTTGGGACAATAAGATTTAAGAAAATTCAACTTCTTCATGTTTTTAATTCTAATTAAAAGAAGATGTTATCTTTTGTTGGAGGAAATGATATCTCCCAAGTAAGATTAAATAAAATTCTCCAATGGTAAGTTTCATATGCCCACTTTCATTTATTTTCATTTATTTACTTTTGGTTTCAGTTTTGTTTTTAATTTTTGCTGATATAAAACTCTATTTTGCAGCCCGTCATAAAGTTTTTTCATACCTCAACCAGATGAGGTTTCATGTTCATTTTCCTTGTTTTCTTTTGAGCTTTGGAGCAACAATAATTGATCTTCATTAAATCAGCTAAATTAGGGAGTCACTGAACTTTTTATTTTGTTTCATAAGCATTGCTTTTAGTAGAAATGTGTCAAGATGTTTTTATGCAGGATTTGCTTTAAAACAAGAAAATTTGCATCGGACATAAACTTTTCATTTGGGTTGAATTTTACTTCATGACTGTTATTTGCCTTACAATTTGGAAGCTTAATAGCTTATAACTCCACAAGATAAAATTTACTAGATTCTCAACATAACACGTACATACATATGATTTTCTTCTTTTTCGTTCGTTGAGACATTTTTAATATCGTTGGGGTTTGTTCTTTAATTTTCTTTTAGCTTCTCATTTCCTCATTTTTTTTGAAGTTTTATTTCCATTTCTTTTTCACTTTTTCTATTGGTTTTGGCCTGATTTTGGTGACTCCACCATGATAATGTGGAAGGCCTTATCCTCACCCAACAATGGTCAGAATACATGGGAAATATTTACTCTGTCTATTTCAATAAATTTCATTTATCATTAAAGGTATATCTTTATGGAACCATAAAGCCCTCTTGCTTTAAAAACTTTTTCATGGAGGAACACACATCCTTTATAAGTGATATAGTTCACCATTTCAATGAAAGAACTGACTTGAGTTTAACCCAATGAGTCCCTGCCACCCCTCCACTTTATAAAAGCCTCTAATTGATAGTCGTGGAAAATAATTTGGAGTCAACATTATGGAAGTATTATATCCATTAGCACAAGTCTCTATTACCATCCCACCTTTTTCACTCAGATACATCATAAACTAAAAGTTCACAAATGCGCTTATCAATAGGGTGATTAAAAGAGGAAACATGGGAAATACAAGTAAACCAGGTGGGGCTATGGACGCTCGTTGGTAGCGGAGCTATGGACGCTCACTGTCAGCGGGGCTAGGCTTGTATGACATAAAAGACAACTTCACTGGGGTACTATTCAGGCTCGCTGGTAGTGAAGTGATGTTAGAGAACATTCATAACAATAGATATATGCTTTACCAAAAAACTTCTATCTGTACCTTCTTCTATTTCTCATATGAGCTAATTTTAAAATAATTTTTTTTCCCAAAATTTGGATTCATGATTTTTAGTCAAGTCTGCTTTTGAGTACTTATTTTTTCAAACTCATATTTCTTAATCTATTTATGTGGGACCCATGGAAATGTTTTATTGTTTGATGATTCAATGGACTCCATTATTTTTAACTTTTGGGTAAATTAAAGTACATTATCTTTAACCAGAGATAACTTGTTCCTCTGAGTGTGTCGCCAGTGTTGTAGTGAAAACTCAACACCTTCATTTTTGACTTATTTATTTCAAATAATGGGGACCCTTTCCATAAATTTTTGGCTAAATCACATTTTTTAATATTTTCTTTTGGTTAAGTGTCCTACAATTTTGCTATTTTTTCATTTTTGTCGGATTTGTATTTTTATTGGTTTATCGAGTTCAAAGTTTCGGTAGCTTTCCATTGATACTTGTTTCATCTCATATGATTACACGATTTGCAAATGGTGCTCATCCGAAGTTCGATAATTTTTTCTGTTTGGGTTAAAAAATGTACAAAATGTATACTATTTTAATTTTTGTAAATAAATTATTAATTCATTGTAAATATTAATTCGTAGTTAATTTTTAGTATTTTTTTCATTTTTCACTAATAGTCCTACAAAATTGTCTAGCCAAATTATAGAAAAATTAAAATTATGTGTTTTCGGGATCTCGATAATTTATTCTAATTCCCAATTTTAAAAGAAATTACGAAACCCAAAATCTCAAAATTGCAAAGTGGGTGTAATTCATTTTGTAGGATTTTTAATCACCAAAGTAGATGTAGTTTAAAACAGAGAAGTTCCACACCAAGTGTGCCCCACTTCCCCTTACCTCCTCCCTTCCTTTACAAATGTCCCAATGAAAAAATCCTGATCTCTGATATTTGAAAAGTCCCGATATTTCAAAAATCTTGATATTTAATAATAGTTCTGATATTTTAAAAATTCTCATGTTTAAAAAATGTTCCGATATTTTAAATTGGTTTGTTTTAAAAACTTACGATAATCATAATTCTGATATTCAATATACATCGGGTTATTCGTTTTAACAAAGGTCACCTTATAACTCCCGCCTCCATATTAAAATGCGCTCTCCACCTAACATAAGGCCCTCCTCCACTTATTTTCGATTCGTTTATGAATCAAGTAGCCACGTGAAGGTGTGTAATATTTGGTTGTTTTTTTATTATATTAAAATGATAATATCATGTTAAATTAATAATATAATTTATAATTACATATAAACGTCTTACCATGAGCAAATTGTATCCACTGAGCAAATATGGGCTCGATCAGGATATTGTTTTTCTGGAGTATTGAAAGCAAGCCATAACATCATTATGGACATAAAGTCCCAAGGTATGGAAACCTAGTAATAAACTAACCCAACTAAGATGAGATATTATAGCTTCTTTCTGCTCCAATATTCTCACCAATAAATTATCCTTATTCTGTTCCATGAGAAAATATAGCTCCATGAGCAATATAGATCCATGAGCAAAGGCTCCTATCATAATGAACCCGACAATGTATTGATAATGAGTATATACTACAGCTTGGGTGGTGAAGTCTTGTCCTATGAATGCATAAGCGGGTAAAGAATACATGTGGTTGAGCTACCAAGGAATAATTTTAAATTAATTTTTAATTAGAATTTATTTTAATTGTGTATAATTAGTTTTTAGTTAATTTAATATTTTTAAATTAATATTAATAATAAATAATAATAATTAGTTTAATTTAGGATTAGATTTTTAATTAAAATTTGTTTTTTGGCATAGACAACAAATTTTCCAAAATTTTGGCAATTTTGACACTTCAACTTTTGAAGCTCATAAGTTGAGTTTTACTTAGCCAAATGAGGCTCATGATGGCTCGTTGGATAAATAAAATCATGGAGAATATTTTTGAAGTAGTTGCATGACCAGATTCGATCATTTAATGAGTCTAAAATTTAGTAGAAGATCAAACTCCAAATTTATAAACAAAATTAATTTTCTGAGTTTAATTTTTTGCATTTTCGTTTTTTCATAGCCTCTACTAAGTGCAGATCCATTCGACTATGTTCTCTTACCAATATTTACAAAGGTTAATGAAAAACTCAGATTTCCTTTTATTTATTTATTTAATTATGTTTTGATTGGAAGATGTTTTATTTTCCAGATTTGCTACTTTTTATTTTAATTAAATTTTGATTGGTTTTAACAGGATAACAGTTGAAGAGATGAAGAAGAGAAAATTTCAATCAATAGTATTACTCCAACAAGAGAGAAAAATAATTTGGACCAATGAAAATTGTTGGAGAAGAATTATTCTCAACAACTCTCCTATTTGAAATGAATTTTTGTAATTATATATAGTAGTTTTGAACAATAGAAAAGGGGGGCTTCTCTTCTCTGAAATTTTGGAATTCTTAAAAACACTCTTGTAATAAGAGTTTCAAGCTGTAGGTGAGAGGAGAATAAAATCTTAGACATGGCGGATAATTTTGGGAATTTTCTTTAGCATTCTGGACTGTGTTCGGGGAGCTAAGTTTGCACTACTGCAACTCGATTTTTTGCAGCAAATTTCAAGCATTGTAAAAGATTATTGGAGATCAAAGTGAGAGAAACAGTGTCAATAAATTGGTATTTAAATGTTTTTTTATATTGATTTAATTTTATAATGGCATAAATGTGTCATTTTCATTCATATTTGTGCATTATTGTCTATGTGAGTAATTTTCCTCAATTATCAGCTGTTATTTAACTCTGCTCTTGTGTTCTAAAATTTGATTTATGGGTAACTATTTACTTAGAAATCAACCTTTTAATTCTGATTTAACAAATAATAATATTTTGCAAACTATTTTCTTATATTATTGTTTAATCATTTGAGTTACTGATTTAATAATCATCATCATTTTGTGAACTACTTCCTAAATATTGTTGATTAATTATTCTTGTTAATATATCTATGAACATAATGTGTTTTGGTATTCATAATATCAATTAATTGAACTACCTCATTAGCTTTAAGTTCCCGACCAGGTAGTATCCCTTGTAATGTTGAGGCAGACATTTCGAGCCTACTACACAACTATGGTAACATTTCCATGTGGTAGAGAGGGGTTGAATGGGATTGCCATGCAAGTGACATATGGGGAACACGCGGGTGCCACATGACAAGTTGGTGAGGTAGCACTAATGAAATGGTTAACCTTTAGATGACCATATCTTTGGATCCAAGAGTTAGATCAAAGAAAAATTTATACCATCGGAATTGTCTCAAGGAGACGAATGTGATGATATCATTCATTTTGAGTTTCCCGATAGTAAAAATAAGAAAAAAAAACTTGGACCCCATTTCCATAACTGGATCATGGAGATTGGGTTAACATAGTAATTTCATCCTTCTAACCTTAGTTAGGGATGGGGATAGTAGGCGGTATGTTACAATATAATAGCACTAGAGACTGCCATGCTTATGCAACAAATTTTACCCCTTTGAAAAATTATGTTTGGTGCCTCAAGTTGCTTCCAGAAGGCTCCAGATCCTAATTCACCAAACTTGGACTTGTTGGTAAAAATGGTCTTGTGAGTTGATTCCTCCACTTTTTCCACTCTAAAAGTATCAAGATGGATGAAAATTAATATAATGATCAATTCCATATCACCATCTCATGTGATGAAGCTCTAGTGGTCGGGATTTTCATTTTCTAGACGATGAAACTACCTTGTAGAGAAATAAACCTTAAAGCACTACAAATTTTGTGCCTTCAAATACTATCAATCAACATTTGGTTCGAAGTTTATAATCAAATTGTGCTACATTAACTATCTTAGGCTCATATGAGCCTCCCATATTGTTTAATGGTGTGCCTTCATAATGGATGGCGTGCAAAATAATTATTATGAGGCGGAGGGAACTATGCCATGTTTTCCAGTTGTAAGTCTTGTTTAGGTGGTGACCATATGCCCCCACAACTATCCCCTCCCCATCATCCCATCTGAGAAATATGAATCCCTTTGAGATAGATATGAACATTTTTTTTTCATGCTAGATGGGGGAACAATATCCTAAGTTGTACTTATCTAGCTGGTTTGGCCTGCACATCCTTCATTAGCTAACATATCCACAATTTTATTGCCCTATCTTAATACATGTGAGGTAAGAGTCGCTAGGATGAGTGGTAATAGTTTGGCCAATTTTCTCAAGCTGCATTTCAATCTCTAGCTTTCAAAGACTTTATTGGTTGGTGAACCATGGAGGAATTTGGTGATCATATTGATGATTATTTGTGAGTCCCCCTTTATAATGATATTTGAAATTATTTGAGAGTAAACCAAATATAGTCCCATTTTAACAATTTTTTATTCGGCTACATTATTTCTTGTGATGCCAAATGAACCATAGTAAAGTGATAGTGTCTGAATTGAATGGTTCTAGAAGACCCTACTATATCATGTAATGCGCAGATTTCCTTTGGAATCTCCATCAAAGTTAGATTTTATGAATGAAAAAGGAGGAGGAGATCAATGAAAGGGAATATAAGTTAACGTATGGATAATTGAGTTCTAAGACAGAGTGACCGACTAAGTAGATGACTCCCAGGCCTTATGAATATCAGCTTCCATGTCATGGGTTTGCTAGTATTACACCTCCCAATGATGAGAAAAGATTGGTTCTCTGATGTTAGCTTTGATAACCCTCTAGATATCATTTGTAGGGATCTATTATGGAAGATTATCCTATTTCATTCTTTCCTGAAGCCTGAAACCAAGGTCTAGATCATATTATGAATGGAATTTACAAAAACCTATTCTAACCAATTGTATATGGTATTTAGATTGTTGGCTTGATTGTTCTCAGTTAGATGCATAGTTTCTTCTAATTTAACCATATGGTGTTAGCAAACAAATATACATTGAAAAAATGCTCCATATTGTTGTTACCTTGCATAGGTCACATAATGAGGGGCCACAGAATCTTATTTTGAAGTCAGATTCTTCCTATGGATCAAAATCCATAGAAACAAGGATATATTAAACCATAAATTTTGATTCCAAATTATTTTCTAGACTACCTCTTTAGGGAATTCTTGTATATTTGTTACGATATGTTAGGATTCCTTTATAGAGAAGAGGCTGCTAAGATTTGGTCCCCATCTAAGCTTATCATTCTCTTGGGATACTAGAATGATCTTGAGTTGGAGATCCTTCTAAAAGGATTTCCAATGGTATTCCTTGGGATAAGAGTGACAAAGAGCTTGACTTAGCCAAGTGCGTTGGATGAATTTGTATTGATCTGAAGTCTAAATTTGATCGTGTTGTTCGCTTGCATGTTCAATTGCAGACCATGCAACTCATTGTGATTTGTTAACTTTGGTAGTTGTTTCCATGAATCTTCCCAAAAGTTAGCAATAGTTCAATTGTGTATCTCCCAAAAGAAGTCACGTTATACGAGATGCATTCTAGTTTTGGCTAGGATCCATATAGAAGATCAATATTGAGAAAAAATGGTCTAGAGTAGATAATGAGTGGAATCGTTGTTACCATATTTATGATTCTAGATTTTCTTCCATAGTGAAAAGTCACCATGGACCCATATTCACCATATTTTAACTCCTAGGACAATATTTGAAATTTATGGGTCCCTTAGCCCTAATCCACCCCAAATCTTGGAAAATAGACTTTGTCCCATGCACCTATAGCCTGCGTGCATTCCTTCTTTGTCATCCCTGCCCCCCCTTCGCACCCACAAAGGAAGGAAATTTGTATGCTTCTACTTGTTGAAAACATGGAGTCAGGGACCATCAGAGTTGAAGGTCAGTAGAAGGGGAGAGCTTATATGACAAATTTTATCAATATGAGCTGGCTTGCGATGTTAAGTGACAAAAAAATCTAGCTTGCTAGTTTGCTCTCCATTTTGTTGATCAATTCCTCCTAAAATTTCAATTTTAGGGAGTTGTCCACTAAGGGTGCTCCCAAGTATTCAAGGGGATATTACATCTATGATATCCTAGAATTCTTGTGATATGAATTTGTATGGGGATTGGAGTAAAGAAAAAATATTTGATATTTTGCTTGATTTATTTCTATACCTAAATCTACAAAAACACTTCCAAAAATTTACGAATGGATTTACTTCCTGTACTATTGGGGTGCCCATCTCCATTATATCATCTATGAATCATCAATGTGAAATATGTATACCCTCTCCAAACAATTGAATGCATTTTATTTTATTTTCATAGACTCTTCTTTGATGGCTCTTCCTAGTCCCTTGACTACTAAGATGAACATAAAGGGAAAGAGGATATCACCTTGATGAATGCTTTTTAAAGAGGAGAAGATTTCAGAGGGGGATCCATTGAGAAAAATGGAAAAAAAATGTTCAAGACAAAATGCTTTTGATATAGTGGGTCCAATCACGTGCAAAAGAAAAAGAGGCTAGGATTTGAAAAAGGAAAGACCAATTGTGTATGTTAAGAGCTTTAGATAGATCTATTTTGATCAACATGTTAGTTTTCTTGGAGAATTTTAAGGAGTGGAAAACCTCGTGGGCCACAAGGATTCCATTCAATAATTTTCTTCCTTCTACATATCTTGATTGTTTTGATGAGATGAGTTGGGGAAAAATCGATTTCAATTTGGTGGCAATTATTTTAGATATAATTTTGTAGGCCACATTGTAGAGAGAAATGGGTCTAAAAATAATATGTTTATAAAAATTTTTCTTCTTAGGGACCAGGGTAATGAAAGTATGATTTTAGGTAGGGAGAATAGAGAGAGATGCACAAGATTCTTCCAATGCCTTCCAAATATCATTTCCTATTATCGACCAACATGCTTGGAAGAAGTTTGTAGTGAAGTTGTCTGAACATGGCTCCTTAATTTTGAGCATCAAATTTACTACTATTTCAACCTCTTCATAGGAGATTCTTTTGAGAAAGGCCTCATTTTGTTCCCTGGTTAACATTTGTGGGATATGTTGTGTGATTCTTCCCTTCCAAAGGGTTATGAATATGATAATATATTTTTATAATATTGCACTAGTTCATCCTTTGTTTCATTATGAGCTTGAAGTTTTAGCCCCAATGAGATTTTGAGAGAGAACGACTTATTATTATGGAATCTATAGAGCAAGTTTTGTGAAAATAAATTTTTCTTTTTCTTCCCCTCCGTGAGTCAATGCACTCGAGATTTTTGTTTCCATAAAATCTCCCCCTATTTTTGTCTATTTTCCAAATATGTGAGGAGACCAAATTATTCTTGGATTATCTCTTTGGATCTACCATGGGGGATTTTTTATTGTTAGAGTGGCCATTGTTTCCTCTAAATATTTCTTGGCTTGAAAAATGCTTTCGAAATCCTCCTGGTTCCATTTCTTTAGCTAATTATTTACATCCCTTATTTCTTGTCATAGTTGATACATAACAAATCCTATTACATGATCCATTTTTCTCCACCATTCTTGAATATTTTCCTTGAAAGTTGCATGTGAGATCTAGAATTTCGCAAAACTGAAGGGCATGTTTTTAGGGCTTTCTTATATTTCCAAGTTTAGACTTATTGGCCAATGGTTCAACCCCTTATATGGGAGAATCGTTGCTTCCATGAATATATGATTTAACATCAAGGATTATAAGATTAGGAATTGGTCGAGGTGTGAGGAAATATATTGCATGGATCCTTATTTGTTATTCTAAGTATGGATGGCATTAATGGTGTCTAGATCCAAAAGCTTGGGATTTGCTATTATCTTCCCAAATAGGTAAGCCTCCTTTTCCAATTTTAGAACTCCCTCTCTCTTTTCAACCAATGATCTTATTAAATTATAATCTCCTCCAATAACCCATGGTTGATCAGTGATGATAGGGGTGAGGTTACTTATATAATGTAAGAAGCCAAAATTTTCCTTTTGAAGCGATGGTCCATAGACATCAAAAAGATAGTAAATGTCCACATAAACTATAAGATGTAATTTTACTAGTTTGACCTTTGAGGTTTCAAACATATCCAATAAAATCATTTCATGAATGATAGAGGGGGATCTAGGGACATTAGTTACTCATTTGGATTTTTTCAAACTTGACCAACTTTTAAAGTTTTTATTTACATCGAAACCATGCATCCTTGACAAAGGCGAGACTACGTAAATTGATTATTATCCCTTAATCTACATTTTCACTAGTTTAAATTTTAAATCCTTTTTACATTTTTTTTTTGAAAAGTTTGCTTCTAGTGCAGTCCTAGGTTTCAACCTACACCAAATGTTAGTCCCTATATAGGTCACACCAATAAGTGGTACTTGAAGCAATTTTAAGTGCACTAGAATTTATTTATAAACAAAACATCAGCTAAATTTTGTATGCTCTCTAGTGTATTAATAAATGTACAGATTGTAGGTTTTAACCCCGTACATAAATTACCTGCATACGAATTCTAAATCACAGGAAAAATAAAAATGAGAGAGCATAACACATAAAACACGTATACACAGAGATTTCCCACTGGATCCCAAAAC
>APFE031523022.1:30350-47757 GCA_000404065.3 Pinus taeda | reverse complement strand
GGACCAAATGTATTGAGGAACCTGTTGTCCCGATTTGAGATGATAGACTGTGGGATCCCAAAGTGTAGCCACACTCGTTCAAAGAAGAGTTTAGCAGTGGCTTATGTTGTGATATTTTTCTTACAGGCTGCCATAATGGCCATCTTCGAGAACCTGTCGAAAACCACAAAAACACAGTCGTTTCCATGCTTAGTGGAAGGAAGCCCTAACATGTAATCCATGGAGATGGATTCCCAAAGTCGACTAGGGGTTGGCAGCGGGGTATAGAGGCCTTGCTTCTTAATGGTCGGTTTTGCTATGGCACAGGAAGTGCATGATTTGATGTAATTCCCAACATCCTATCGAAGATTTGGCCAATAGAAATACTTCTGCAGTACTGCCACTGTTTTCCCGACCCCGAAATTCCCAGCGGCCCAACTGTAGTGTGCTTACTAAATAATCTTGGCATGCTCGATTGAAGGAATACAAAAGTGACCCAGGTGGCATAACAGGGCATCCTCGAGGTGAAAATATGGAACATGCTGACCCTCCAAGAGTGTCTGGTATGTGTAGCCGAATTCTGGGTCACTTTTGTAGAGAAGTGGCTAATCAGAAGTCTCGTGCCTAGAAGAGTTGAGCACGGTGGTTAACGCCATGATCGGTGGCCGAATGAGGAAATCTGCAACATTATTGGTGCTACCCTTCTTATACTTGATATTCAAATGGAACTGTTGCAAGTATGTGTACCATTTCTAATGGCGATCATTCTACAATTTCCTTGGGTTTGTATGAACTGCAGGGGTCAGTGGCCTGTGTGGATGACCATTTCCTTCCCCAAAATTTAATGCTTCCATTGTTGGCAGGCCTACACAATGGATTACATCTATTTTACATAAGTTGGATACTTTTGGACTATGTCTTAAAGTGTCTCACTTTGATATGCCACTGGATGCCCGTGTTGAGTAAGGACTGCCCCAATAGCATAGTCAGAGGCATCTGCCTCGACCTCAAATGGTTGTTGCAAGTCTAGTAATGTGAGCACTGGTACCAAGCAGAGGCGATCTTTCAACTCTGTGAATGCCTTCTATTGAGTTTTAGACCAAAATAATTTTGCTTTCGCTCCTCCCTTGGTGACTTGACTCAAGGGCCAAGTGATATGAGAAAATCGCAACACGAACCTACGGTAGAAGTTGAAAAGACCTAAAATGCTGCAGAGCTCTGTTAGAGTGGTTGGAGATGACCAATCCTGAATGACTTGGATCTTGGCTGGATCCACATGCACCCCCTGTCCATCAATAATGTATCCCAAATACTGAACCTAGGTCATGCCAAAAGTGTATCTCTCCAAATTGGCACATAACTTGTGTTGCCACAGTGTTTGGAGAACCTCTCGGATGTGGTGGAGGTGCTCTTCCCAACTCTGGCTGAAGATCAGGATGTCATCCAAGTATAACACTACAAATGAGTTAGTGAATGGCCTCAAGATGTCATCCATTAGCCTCATGAAGGTTGCAGGAGCATTCGTTAATCCGAAAGGCATAACCAACCAGTCGAAAAGGCCCTGCTTGGATTTGAAGGTAGTCTTCCACACATCGAAGAATTCGATTGGTACCTGGTGATATCTTGACTTCAAATCGATATTGCTGAAATATTTTGTCCCCTTCAGTTGGTCCAAGAGTTCATCAATCCATGGGATCGAGTACCTATTACAGACAATGATCTTGTTCAGCACCCGATAGTAAATACAGAGTCTCCAAGTCCCAT
This sequence comes from Pinus taeda, assembly GCA_000404065.3. Lineage (NCBI taxonomy): Eukaryota > Viridiplantae > Streptophyta > Pinopsida > Pinales > Pinaceae > Pinus > Pinus taeda. The sequence goes on along the minus strand of APFE031523022.1, from coordinate 46,014 downwards.
CCTTCTTCTTTACCAACACGATTGGGCTCCCACATGGCGATGAAATCGGACGGATGTGAACTTTCTACAGTAGCTCTTGAATCTACCACTTGATTTCACCATTATCCAAAATGGAGCGCCGATAGATTGGTCCATTGGGCAGCGACGCACCCGGTCAGATCAATGGAGTGCTTGACCTGACAGTGCAGAGGAACCCCTGCAGGGGAGGTGAAGATGTCCTTGTACTCCTCCATGACCTTGTCCATTTGTGGTTGTCATCTGGAGGGGCCTTTTCTGGAGGTCGTGGCCACCATCTTCTTCTTTCCTTGAGGGCATATCACCAGGAAAACAAATTTCGCGATTTTGGAAATGAGCTTACTGCATTGTTTTGCAGTAACCAAAGAGATGGTGATAGGTGGTGCTATCACCGGTATCCAGTACAACTTATTTCCCAATGTAACAATAACAACACAGGGCCTTGATTCATACACAACATGTCGCTTCCAAAAGTATGGTTGTCCTAATAATACATCACAAACTTCAAGGGGAGCAATGTCACAATACCTCATTCGTGAAGGGCTTCATGTTGTATGGAAGGTGACACTGCTGGCTCACGCAAAGATCCCGTCGTTGGTGAAACCATTCGATGGTGTACGGTTGTGGATGTGTTGTGGTCGGTAAGCCTAGCCGCTTCATGACCGCTACCAAAATGAGGCTCTTTTGGCTCCCGATGTCGACAATGAACTGTAGCAGGGAACCCTTTACCCACATTTGGGAGTGGAAGATATGCTCCTCCTCCTGTGGATCTTCAGGTTCCTCCTTCTGGATCTTCGTGGTGGAAACGATGGCATTGGGATCTGCATCGATAATCTACTTCCCTTTGTCATTCGCCTTGTCAAGTTCTGACTCATTGTTAGAACATGCATCCGATTCTGAAACCTTTAACTTGGCCCCCAGTGACTGCTTGGCCCGACACTCGCTTGTGTTGTGAGTGGAGCTCTTATGGAACTCACACCACTTTCTCGTGTCCTTTTTCAGCTTCGTGGCACTGTTATTTTCTTGCAGCTTTGGTGGGTTGTCTTGGGCCGCCCCGCCTTGGCTTTGTCCTTTGTTCTACGGTTTGGGAGCACCTTTCCCTTGCTTTGGATTTGCATATCCAAAGTCTCCCTTCTTCTGTTTAAACTTTTGCTCGACCTTGACGACATATCTGTGAGTTGTGTCGAGCGAGTAGATGTTCAAGAATTATATTTCTTCTTGGATGTACTTACGTAGGAAGTCGTGGTATTTGAGTACTAAATGATGCTTCAAATCCTTGATACCTTTGTGTGAAGGGTATGGAAAATATTGGTAAACTCCGACACATCTTGGTCCCTTCCCTGCCGTAGCGTGGCCCACTTTATGTATTGATCTTCATAGCTTTCGACAGGGTAGTATTGCTCCTTGATGGCATCCCAGAATGAATTCCAAGTCGGTGCGGCTGAAAATAGTGAGCATGTACTTTCATCCTTCTGCTCGCAGTAGGTTTCCCACCAGTCCTTGACGTGGGGGGTTGCTTTGAGAAGAACGAAAATAATCTTCTCCTGACTGGAAAAATCATGAACAAAAAAATAACCCTGTAGCAGATTTAACCATTTATCGACGACATCTGTGTCTATCTGACCCTTGAATATGGGTATTTCAAAACTAACTTGTACCTTAAATGGTGTGGCATTTCCAGAGTAGTTGTTGGATGCCAATGCGTCGCCCTTAGGTAACGCTGAAGGATCTGGGCAAAGTTGTCCATCATCATGTTCCTTTGTCAATCGAGGGCTTCTTCTAGCAAGATTTTGATCGGATCTCCTGCCCCCTCATCTTTCTTTTCATATACCATGGGGGGCTATCGGGATTTGCGAGGCTGGTCTTCCAAAGGTTCGACCAATTCAAGCCCTAAGTCCTTATATCTCGACCTCGTTGGGGACATGCAAAGAAAAACAGAGAAAAAGCAGACTGCTCTGATACCACTGATCCAGATTTCAATAGGAACGCAACAAATTATAGAGATAACCATAAATACAGAGATGTAGCGGAAATAATACTTAATTTCATTAATGTAAAATACTGAAATATGCTTACAAACAAAAATGGAAATAAACTAGCTAGGGTGATGGTAGCTTATCTCTGAGAAGAGATGTGGTGACTACATGCCTCTCAACTTTGCTACAATGAGGCTGAAAGGCCTATTTATTGTTGAGAAACTATGGAAAACCCTAAACATCCAAAAATCTAACCCTAGAAGATGAAACGCTAAATCATGGGCCCCGTTTGGGTAAATTGGTACATCAACTTCTCGGGGTCGTAACTTTGGCATACGATCTCCATTTGACAATTCACAATATCTCGTTAGAAAGATCTATCCGAGATATACAACTTTGGGAAAATCAACATTAGTCCATGGCCCCATGTTGCTCTCAGGTTTCGCAAAAAATATCGTTTAGGGCCTCAAAACGGCTCCGAAAGTTTAGGACACGAAAAACTGCTAAAAATAGTAAACTGTGCTACAATTAAGGAAACTAAAAAGCTGAAAGAAACAATGGTGGGGGTCCAAGTGGACTTGGCGGGTGGCCACCAATATCCACCAAGATCATTCCTTCCCCCTTAGGAAGCAATGGTCCCCATTGCGTTGAGTTCCTCCATGACCTAAGGAAACTTTTGCTGAAATTAGTCCCTGGTGAGCCACTTGCCGTGGTGAAGGAGTTGGCCTGCTTTGACAACTCGATATAGTTGGATATTCTACGGGCAAGTGTGTTTGATCCGTGTGTCCATGATCTAATCAGTTGTAGCTTGTTCCATGTAATCTGGATTTAACTATGTGGGTGTGAGCTATTCTGCAATGTTGGATGTGTCTAGTAATGGTGGAAAGTATGGACGAAGGCGGTCCACATTAAACATTGGGTGCAGGCCAAGGAATGGGGGAATGCCGAGCTCAAATGCATTGTCTCCCACAGCCTTGGTAATAGTGTAAGGACCATATCGGAGTGGTATTAGTTTTCGATAGGCTTCGGTAAGGCGTTCCTTTTGCAAATGCAACCAGACTTTGTCACCCACCTGAAACTTGTGTGGCACCCGATGTTGATCATGTCGCTGCTTGTACTTGGCATTTGATTTCTCTATAATGTCATGGACCTGTTGGCGAATATGTTGGATGTGTTCAATGAAGTTGTTTTCCTTATCTGTTTCGCACTAGACATGAGCTGAATCTACGTGAGTAGCTGCAAATGGCATGGACACATCAATGGGACATAGTGGTTGGAATCTCAAGCCCACCTGGAAAAGGTTGTGGCCATTGGAGCTATGGAGAGCCCGGTTGTAGCTGTGTTGAACACAGGGGAGGCTCTCGTCCCATGTGCGTGGATGATTTGAGTTGTAAATGTGTAGAATGTGTACGATCATCTTGTTGAAAACATTTATCTGGCCATCAGCTTGAGGATGGAAGGCTATGGACTTAGTGAGTTTGGTGTCCAACAACGACCAGAGACTGGACCAAAATATACTGACGAACCTGCTATCCCGATCTGATATGATGGACTATGGGATCCCAAAGTGTACCCACACTCATTCAAAGAAGAGTTTAGTAGTGGCTTCTGCCATGATATTCTTCTTGCAGGCCACCATAATGGCCATCTTCGAGAACCTGTTGACGACCACAAAAACACAGTCGTTTCCATGTTTAGTGGAAGGAAGGCTTGACATGTAATCCATGGAGATGGATTCCCATGGTTGATTAGGGGTATAGAGGCCTTGCTTCTTGATGGTCGGTTTGGAAATGGTGCAGGTAGTGCATGATTTGATGTACTTCCTGTTAGGTAAACTTGACTCGGGATAGAATCAAAGTTGCCCAGGTTAAGCAGTGATGGTTTTGGGCACATGGTATTGTGCACCCATGGTATTCTGCCCGTGGTATTATACGTAATGGAGCTTATAAAAGGATAGAAGGACTTCATTGTAATGCAAGACCTGGAGGTGAGCAGTGAAGGCTCACTTGGTTGGATTGGCCAGGGTTTTGGCCAATGCTAATAAGATCTTATTAGGTTGGGTTTTTCCCGGATTTGGGGTTTTCCCAGATAAACATCTATGTTTATGTGTTTATGGTTGTTGCTGGTTATTTTTATATTTATTCCTCTCAGTGATTATTTATGTTATTCAGTAAATTTCTTAACAACTGGTATCAAAGCCATATATTGGATTCAAAGAGATTTTTTGATGCCAAGGGTTTATAGTGCCTGATGAGATCAATGCAGCCGATCTGGGCCTGGAAAATAATCGTGGAACAATTGTACGTGGAAGAACCTCAAGGAGAATGTGTGGAAGATAGTGCCCCAGGGATCGCATTGCATTTGCGATATTTACCGGTTTGGAACATGCTGACGAATTGTTCGGAATTCATGCGGCTATTTAAAGAAGGTTGAGAGATACCCTTGGTAATATTAAAATTGTTCATTTTCTGCTACGTGAAGCCACCAGTGCTAGAATCTATGAGGTTCTCGTCGGGCTTGCAGTTGGAGCGGTTTGATAGAAGTTTTTGAGCAAATCAAATTGAGAGAGGATGGATCAAAATCGTAGCAGCAATAAACAAAAAAAAAATTAATGAAGTCAAAATTATTGCATGTAAATGGGAATACTACTATAAGACTTGGTAAGGCATGTGTACCCCTCGGTGATCACCGGTAAAGTTTGGGTTAAACCTAGGTGATAGGGGGGATGTCGGGTTAACAATACCCCAGGTAAAAACTCTCAGGGGGTAAGAGCTAGAGTGAGCGGGATTGTCTCACTTAGCAGGTTTGGCTGGAGTTAGTCAAGGAACCCTAAGTCAAGTTTAAGGGGGGAATTGTTAGGTAAATTTGACTCAGGATAGAGTCAAAGTTGCCCAGGTTAAACAGTGATGGTTTAGGGGCACATGGTATTGTGCACCCATGGTATTCTGCCCATGGTATTAGATGTAATGGAACTTATAAAAGGCCGGAAGGACTTCATTGTAATGCAAGACCTGGAGGTGAGCAGTGAGGCTCACTTGGTCGGATTGGCCAGGGTTTTGGCCAACGCTAATAATATCTTATTAGGTTGGGTTTTTCCCGGATAAACATATGTGCTTATGTGTTTATAGTTGTTGTTGGTTATTTTTATATTTATTCCTCTAAGTAATTATTTATGTTATGCAGTAAATTTCTTAACACTTCCCGACATTCGGTCGAAGGTTCAACCAATAGAAATACTTCTGCAGTACTGCCACCATTTTCTCGACCCTGAAATGCCCAGTAGCCTGACTATAGTGTGCTTCCCAAATAATCTTGGCACGCTTGCTTGAAGGAACACAAAGGTGACCTAGGTGGCATAACAGGGCATCCTAAAGGTGAAAATGTGGAACATGCTGACCCTCCAAGAGTGTCTGGTATGTGTGGCCTAATTCTAGGTCGCTTTTGTAGAGAAGTGGCCAATCAGAAGTCTCATGCCCACAAGAGTTGAGCATGGTGGTTAATGCCATGATTGTTGGTCGACTGAGGGAATCTGCAACATTATTGGTGTTTCCCTTCTTATACTTGATATTCAAATGGAACTATTGCAGGCATGTGGACCACTTTTGATGGCGATCATTCTGAATTTTCCCTTAGGTCTGTATTAACTGCAGGGGTCGGTGTTCTGTGTGGATGACCATTTCCTTCCCCAAAATTTAATCCTTCCATTGTCGGTAGACCTGCACAATGGAATACATCTCTTTATCATAAGTGGGATACTTCCTGACTGTGTCTGAAAGTGTCTCATTGTGATATGCCACTAGATTCCCGTGTTGAGTAAGGACTGCCCCAATGGCATTGTCATAGGCATCTGTCTCGACCTTAAATGGTTGTTACAAGTCTGGTAATGTGAGCATTGGTACCAAGCAAAGGCGATATTTCAACTCTGTGAATGCATTCTATTGAGATTTAGAACAATAGAATTTTGCTTTCTCTCCTCCCTTGGTGACTTGACTCAAGGGCCAAGTGATATGCGAAAATCCCAACACGAACCTGCGGTAGAAGTTGGCAAGACCTAGAAAGCTACGGAGCTTTGTCAGAGTGGTTGGAGATGGCCAATCTTGAATGACTTGGATCTTGGTTGGATCCACATGCACCCCCTATTCGTCAATAACATATCTCAGATACTGAACCTGGGTCATGCCAAAAGTGCATTTCTCCAAATTGACACATAACTTGTGTTGCTGCAGTGTTTGGAGAACCTCTCAGATGTCGTGGAGGTGCTCTTCCCAACTCTGGCTGAAGATCAGGATGTCATCCAAGTATACCACTACAAATGAGTTAGTGAATGGCCATAAGATGTCATCCATTAGCCTCATGAAGGTTGCAGGAGCATTCGTCAATCCGAAAGGCATAACCAACTATTTGAAAAGGCCCTCCTTGGCTTTGATGGTAGTCTTCCACACATCGGAGGGTTCGATTGGTCCTGGTGATATCATGACTTCAAATCGATCTTGCTGAAATATTTTCCCCCCTTCAATTGGTCTAGGATGTCATCAATCTGTGGGATTAGGTACCTATTACAGACAATGATCTTGTTCAACGCCCGATAATCAATACAGAGTCTTCAAGTCCCATCCTTCTTTTGTACCAACACGATCGGGATCCCACAGGGCAATGAACTCAGACGGACATGACCTTTCTGCAGCAGCTCCTCAATCTGCCTCTTGATTTCATCGTTCTCTAGAATGGAGCAATGATAGATTGGTCCATTGGTCAACGACGCACCTGGGGTTAGGTCAATGGAGTGCTTGACCTGACAATGCAGAGGAACCCTTGTGGGGGAGGTGAAGATGTCCTCATACTCCTCCACGATCTTGTCCATCTGTAGTTGTCGTGCAGAGGGGACCTATCTAGAGGTCGTGGCCATGGTCTTCTTCTTTCCTTGAGGGCGTATCATCAGGAAAACAAATTTCCTGGTTTTGGAAATGAGCTTAATGCATTGTTTTGAAGAAACCAAAGAGATGGTGGTAGGCGGTGCTACCTCCGTTATCCTGTACAACTTATTTCCCAAAGTAACAATAGCAGCACGGGGCCTTGATTCATACAAAACATGTCACTTCCACAAGTATGGTTGTCCTAATAATACATCACAAACTTCAAGGGGAGAAATGTCACACAATACCTCATCTGTGAAGGGCTTGATGTTGTATGGAAGGTGACACTATTGGCTCACGTGAAGATCCCGTCCTTGGTGAAGCCACTCGATGGTGCACAATTGTGGATGTGATGTGGTCGGTAAGCCCAACCGCTTCACGACCTCTCCCAAAATGAGGTTCTTTTGGCTCCCATTGTTGATAATGAATTGTAGCGGGGAGCCCTTTACCCACATCTGGGAATGGAAGAGACGCTCCTCCTCCTGTGGATCTTCGGGTTCCTCCTTCTGGATCTTCATGGTGGCAACGGTGGCATTGGGCTCCGCATCGATAATCTACTTCACTTTGTTAGGTTCTGACTCATAGTCAGAACATGCATTTGATTCTGAAACCTTTAGCTCGACCACTAGTGACTTCTTGGCCCGACACTCACTTGTGTTGTGAGTGGAGATCTTATGGAACTCACACCACTTTCCTGTGTCCTTTTTTGACTTCGCGGTGTTTTTCTTTTCTTGCAGCTTTGGCGGGTTGTCTTAGGCTGCCCCACCTTGGCTTTGTCCTTTGTTTTCCAGTTTGGGGGCACCTTTCCCTTGCTCAGATTTGCAAATCCAAAGTCTCGCTTCTTCTGTTTAAAATTTTGCTCGACCTTGACGACATATTGATATGTCGTGCCGAGCGAGGAGATGTTCAAGAATTCTATTTCTTCCTGGATGTAATTGTGCAGGAAACTGCGTTATTTGAGTATCAGATGCTGCTCTGAATCCTTGATACCCAACTTTGTGCAAAGGGTATGGAAAATATTGGTAAACTCCTACACGTCTTGGTCCCTTCCCTGCCGTAGTGTGGTCCACTTTATGTATTGATCCTCATAGCTTCCGACCGGGTAGTACTACTCCTTGATGGCATCTTGGAATGAATTCCATGTGGGAGTGGCTGAAAATAGTGAGCCTGTACTTTCATCATTCTGTTCGCAGTAGGTTTCCAACTAGTCCTTGACGAGGGGGGCTGCTTTGAGAAGAGTGAAAATAATCTTTTCCCGACTCAAAAATGATGAACAGAAAAATAACCCTCTAGCATATTTAACCATTTATTGATGGAATCTGAGTCTATCTAACCCTCGAATATGGGATTTCAAAATTAACTTGTACATTAAATGGTGTGGCGTTTCCAGAGTAGCTATTGGACGCTGATGCGTCATCCCTGGGTAACCACTAAAGGATCTAGGCAAAGTTGTCCATCATCACGTTCCTTTGTCACTTGTGGGCTTCTTTAAGCAAGATTTTGATAGGATCTCCTGCTCCCTCATCTTTCTTTTCAGCCACCATGGGAGGCTGTCGGGATTTGCGAGGTTGATCTTGCAAAGGTTTGACCAGTTCAAGCCCTAACTCCTTATATCTCAACCTCATTGGGGACATGCAAAGAAAAATAGAGAAAAAGTAGACTACTCTAATACCATTGATCCATATTTAAACAGGAACGCAAAAAATTATAGAGGTAATCATAAACATAGAGATGTAGTGGAAATAATACTTAATTTCATTAATGTAAAAGAATGAAATATGCTTACAAACAAAAATGGAAATAAATGAGCTAGGGCAATGGTAGCTTATCTCTGAGAAGAGATGTGGCGGCTACTTGTCTCTCAACTCTATTACAATGAGGCTCGAAGGCCTATTTATTGTTGAGAAACAATGGAAAACCCTAAACATCCAAAAACCTAACCCTAGAAGATGAAATGTCAAACTGTGGGCCCCGTTTGGGTAAATTGGTACATCAACTTCTCGGGGTCGTAACTTTGGCATACGATCTTCGTTTGATGCACACAATATCTCGTTAGAAAGATATATCTGAGAACTACAACTTTGGGAAGGGAATCATAGGTCCGTCCACCCATGTTGCTCTCAGGTTTCCCAAAAAAACGTTGTTTAGGGCCTCAAAACGGCTCTAGAAATTCAGGACCTGAAAAACTGCTAAAAATAGTAAACTGTGCTACAATTAAGGAAACTGAAAAGATGAAAGAAACAATGGTGGGGGTCCAAGTGGACTTGGCGGGTGGCCACCAATATCCACCTAGATCATATGGAAAATACACTAAAGGTCATAAGTGTGTCGATAAGAAATTATTTTACATAGATTGTGAAGAGGAGGTAGAAAAGGAACAAGAAACGTCGAAAGAAGAGGATATACACGAGTAAGAAACCCTAGAAAAAGAAGAAATGAATCCGACCATATCTTGTAATGCATTGGACCAGAGTGTCAAGTGATGGTTGCAAGTGGAGGAACCATAAATTGCTCAGGAAAGTGCCATAATATCAAGCTATCCATGGGAGAATATGTATTGAATAGCCTAATGCTTTCCATTCCAATGGGTGGTGTTGATGCTGTACTAGGAGTCCAATGGCTACAATCCTTGGGTACAATAGATTTTAATTTTCAAGAACTTTCCATGAAATTCTCTTCATAAGGAAAGGAAGTTGAATTAAGGGGTATTGCAGGGAAACCGGGAAAGATAATAAGCTCTAACGAAATGAAAAAGCTTCTAAAGAAAGAACAACGAGGCATAATTGCACAATTATGTTCACTAGAGGTTCGCACATCGAAATCATCCATTTCTCTAGATCTCCAAAAAGTCTTGGAAAATCATTCCAAGGTATTTGAGACTCCCAAAGGCCTCCCACTTATTCGTGATCACGATCATGCTATTAATTTGATTCTAGGAAGTGTTCCTCCAAACATCAGGCCTTATAGATATTCCTATGTCCAAAAGAGTGAAATTGAACGTATGGTTGTAGAAATGCTTGAGGTTGGAATAATTGAACCTAGTCAAAGTTCTTTGTCTGCTCCAGCAGTATTGGTTCATAAGAAGAATGGATCATGGGGCATGTGTCCAGATTATAGGGAGCTCAACAAGCTCACTATTAAAGATTAATTTCCCATTCATATCATTGATGAATTATTGGATGAATTGCATGGATCAATTTACTTCACCAAGTTGGATCTTCGTTCAAGATATCATCAAATCAGAATGAAGACTGAAGACATTCCAAAAACATCATTTAGAAATCATGAAGGTCATTATGAATCTTTGGTCATGCCTTTTGGCCTTACTAATGCACCTTGTACATTTCTAGGTTTGATGAATTCCATTTTCAAACCCTTCCTTAGAAAATTTGTGTTAGTATTTTTTGATGATATACTAATCTATAGCAAGTCTTGGAAGGATCATGTCCAACATGTTGACATGGTGCTCGAACTATTGGAGGAGAAACAATTATATGAAAAAATCTCCAAATGTTTCTTTGAAGTAAAAGAGGTGGAATATCTGGGTCATATTGTATCTCATGAAGGTATTAAGGTAGACCCTAGAAAAATTAAAACCATTAAGGAATGGAAATTCCCCACATCCATAAAGTATCCATGACGATTTCTCAGGTTGATAGGGTATTATTGCAAGTTTGTTAGGAATTATGGGAGAATAACAACACCTCTAACAACATTATTGAAGAAAGATGCATTTTCATGGACTCCAAAAGAAACGAAGGCCTTTGAACATCTTAAAGAGGCAATGTGCCAAGTACCAGTCTTAGCTACACTGGACTTCACAAAGACCTTTATTGTGGAATGTGATGCCTCAGGAAATGGAATTGCTGTTGTTTTAATGCAAGAAGAAAGACCCATTGCTTTCGAAAGTCGTCCAATCAAAGGAAAGTATTTACACAAAGCTATTTATGGGAAGGAAATGTTGGCAATACTACATGCACTTAAGAAATGAAAACCCTACCTAATGGGAAGACACTTCAAGGTAAAAATAGATCATGATAGTCTTAAATACTTTTTAGAACAAAGGTTATCTTCAGAAGAGTAGCAAAAATGGGTCACAAATATGTTGGGTTATGACTTTGAAATCATCTACAAAAAAGGGAAGAAAAATGTTGTGGCAGATGCACTCTCAAGAAAGGATGAGGATGTGGAAGCATCTTTTTGTGCCATTTCTGTTATCCAAACAGATTGGATAACCAAAGCAAGGGATGAATGGAAGAATTACGAAGAAGTGTGATCACTCATTCAAAATATACAACAAGATCCCAGTACATATGATCATTTAGCTGGAAAAATGATTCGTTATGGTACAAGGATCGGTTATACCTATGTAAGAATTCCCAACTCAAACAAAAGATTCTTAGGGAATTGCACACCTCTCCCTTAGGAGGGCACTCAGGATTTAAAAAACCTACCACAGGGTTAAGAAGGATTTTTTTTGGGATGGCCTTAAATCGAATATTCAAAATTTTGTGGTGGAATGTTTGGTTTGCCAACAAAATAAAGTTGAAACAATTAAGACCTCAGGACTATCACAACCTTTATTCATTCCAACCCAATATTTGGAGGAGGTTTCAATGGATTTTATCACAGGTTTACTCAAGTCCGAAGGAAAGAGTGTTATCATGGTGGTAGTTGATAGAATTACCAAGTATGCACACTTTTGTGCATTATATCATCCATTTAAAGCGAGTATAGTTTCTACTGCATTTATGGAAACAATTCAAAAGCTACATGGAAACCCAAAGATTATTGTAAGTGACAGAGGCCCCATTTTCACTGGAATTTTTTGGAAAAAATTATTTTCTTGTCTTGGTACTCAGTTAGATCATAGCTCATCTTATCATCCTCAATCTGATGGGTAAACTGAGATAGTAAACAAATTTTTGTAAGGATATCTTTGTTGCTTTGTATTTGGTAAATAGACACAATGGGTCAAATGGTTGCTTCTGGATGAATGGTGGTATAACACTTCCTTCCATACTTCAACAAAAATGACCCCACTTATGGCACTTTATGGATATCATCCACCATCCATCACATCATATTTAAGAGAAAGTTCTAAGGTTCAAGCAGTGGAAGATCACATCGAGCATCAACAAGAAGTTCTCCAACTCTTAAAGGACAACCTCACCTTGGCACATAATAGAATGAAATAGTAGGTAGATCAACATCGCATCGAAAGAAGTTTTGATGTAGGTGATTCGGTATTCCTACGACTACAACCATATAAACAAATGTACCTCAAGAAAGCTGTTATCACTGAAGAAAAAATGTTTTAAATCTTGAACATTAATTTTTAAAAAATTTCTCAAAGGGTTCCTGTGGATGGAAGTCCCGTGTTTCTTCTCTATCAGAGCTGGATTGAGATTAAAAACACAGTGCATACTTTTGTTATAGGAGACCGAACGCACTATCAAACAAAGGATATCTATGCAATGTTAAAGAAGTTGTCTAGGGATGCAGGATATGTGCCTGTAAAGGATCAAGTCTCAGATGCCACCTGTTGAAATTGCCCCTATTATTAAAACTCTGTTCACTATTCTAAGGAATGTCATGGATCATTTAAATGAAACTAAATCCATTTTGCTTTATGAACGGGTGTTGAAATATCCCGAGAGAGTGAGAAATTTATACTTCACATTCCTCTTTGTGTTTCGAGCAGTGACAAAGGCAGCTGACTACCTTTCCCAAGCAGAATACAACACAGGAAATCCATTAGAGGATAAACATACACAATCATTAATCATTCAGCTTGTAAATAACAGGCAATTACAAGCAGCTTGTCCAATTCCTTTTGATGAAGCCAAATTGTGGAGCGGTCAGAATGTGCATGACTTGAAAAGGCAAATTCAGTTGCAGTATAGAAATATAAGTGCGTTGATGGACTGTGTTGGCTGTGAAAAATGCCGGCTTTGGGGAAAGCTTCAAATCCTTGGTGTTGGCAAAGCCTCGAAGATTCTTTTTTCTGTAGACAACGGCAATTTTGTAGGCCAGCCATTACAGTTACAGCAAAATGAAGTTATTGCATTGATAAATCTTCTGAACAGATTATCCGAATCGTTCAGTGCCCATTGTTGAGAGTGTAAAGAGTTCCTGGTAAGTATTTGTTCAATTAAGGGCAACTAGTGAAGATAAACAGATAATTTCCTAGTTGAATATGCATTTGCATATCATGCTGGTTTATTATTCTTGACACTGGGTGCCACTTTACTGAACTTATGAGCCTCTTTAAATTGTAATTTTATAAGATCATAAGGACAATCTGAGCACTGACATATTCTAGATTCATTAATTCTTGGGAAAGAGGAATAATGGTGACTGGGGCTTTGGAATATTTTATTCATTCTCTACCTTCCAAAATGGGGGTGCTCTGTCATGAAAGGGGTATGTCTACAAGGAATCATCTGAAGCCATCAGCTTTCAACAAGATCAAGACAGCTTGCAAGAACTTTTGCCTACACATATGAAAACGGTGGACAACATATTAAGGACGTGGCATTTTGTCATATCATAAGAGAATTGAAGAAGAACAGTTTCTTGATTTCATGTCGATGGATGTTGAAGTGCTTTCAGTATCTAAGGAGCTCTACAGCATATACAAAATGCTTTTGGGAAGGGAAGGTTCAATCAATGAAGTAAATGAAATTTCTCAGCTGCGGGTCATACTGAAGCCAAAACAACGTGATAGGGTTGCACCATTATGCCGTTCACATCAGATATGCTACCACATCCTTGGCCTTGTGCACGGGATATGTACACCTATTCCTCGAGAAATGAAGGATTATATTGTAACTCACAAGCTTAATGGTTATCAAAGTCTTCAGACAAAGGTCATACCATTTTTAAATGAAAGTACATTTCGAGTTGAAGTGCAGATACAGACAGAAGAGATGGATTGTATAGCACAGAAGGGAATTGTTGTCCATTACGGTGGTAAAGGGATCACCTCTGGCAGTGTGCAGACAAATGGAAGAATTTTAAGAGCCAAATCTACATGCTTGAATAGCGTTGACATTGCTCGGATCCCGCAGGCAGCAATTGTTTTGAAAATGGACAGGTTTCATCTCCAAAGACACCTTCTGGATACAGATCCAGTGTTTTTCCTTTCGATGATATATTCACACGCGGAAGATGCTTTGTGGGTCTGACATTCAGGAGGTATCTATGCGTCATTTTAAATTTTCACTGGGTCGAGTTTAGCCTTATGATCGCTCAACTTATGAAAACTTGTCTGCTAAATTCCAAAGATTGACTTCAAGAGGAGTTGGAGATGGGACTATAACTTAATTTTGGTTTCTTTGTCTACATGCCATAATAAAGAAGAAGAAACCATTAGGAGGGATGCCCTACATAAAGTGAGCATTAAATACCCGGCCTTCATATAAAGGGACGCGTTCCAGGGCTCTCTAGTGGACGTGGAAGCTAAGGAGAAGCCAACAGGTGCAGGGACAGGGGCAACTCTATGGCTACTTAAGAATGAATTAAGGTTATCCAGGCACCTGTCATGTACCATAGGTAATCCTTCTCTCGGCAGAAATATTTATGTATTTCCTCTTCACATTTCCAGTACCTCACAACTTGCAAAACTGCCAACTTTGGTGAATAGTGAAATGTGTCAAATGTAAGTGTGTGAATGTACTGATCTTCAGCTGAAATGGCTGCCCCCAAAGAACCCTTCAGGATCAAGAATATAAATTATTTCTTAAAAGGAATTTTTAACTGACCTAATCTCAGAAAGTCTGCGGACAAATTGTGCGGTGGAAGCCTAGTCTTATTGGCTGTTAAAAACTCTGAATATGTGAATTGAAGGTTGGAAGAAAAATGCCTCAGAAGTCAAGAAAATCCTCATCCTCAACAGCTGGCACTGCCTCTGACAAAACACCCAGAGGAGTAGCAGGGTAAGTTGGCTTAATGCCATTATAGAGTGGCAAGAGGAATTTGTAGGCAATATGAGTTCTAGGGAATTTGTTGATACAGTTACGGGTGATCTTCTAGGCAGTCGTGTTTTTGTATTCACACCAAAAGGAGAGATAAAAAATCTTCCAAAGGGTGCAACAATTATTGATTATGCTTATCAAGTACATACAGAGATTGGAAACAAATTAAAGTTTTGGCATTGTCAGGCATTATATACGCTTTAGTCCAGTATTTGGTGTCAAGGCATATGAAAAATCAAAGGGATTTTTTGGCAATCAAATGTTTGGGTGATAAAAGTCTCGGGTCAAAAAGCAAGCTGTTTCAAATAAAACAACAGTTTCGTAGCGCGCTACGAAACTGCTGTAGGTGATGATTTTAACGCAGACAAACAGTTTGATATTATGAGTGGAAGTTTTTGAAAAAGAGACACCTGTCCATCACTACAGCCTACAGCATATCTAAAATGTGGCAACGTTCCATACCTTGGGTTATTAAAGGCTCAGAAAAGTGCTGTTACATATTCGAGCAAATTGTGGAAAACAGAAGCCGAGAAGCAGGGGACATCTCCTAATACCATGGGGCAGATAAGGATTCAGCATTCAAGGTCAATATGGAGTATCAAATGTCCAGCTTATCCAATTTGAAAGAAGACCAGGTGTCAAAGAACGAGGAATAGCCACTATGGCATGGAAACGGAGTTAGAGTCCTAGTTAATTTAGAACTTTTAAAAAAATTCCAGTAAGCACTTTATTGTATTTACTAGTGAGTTAAATAGTTGATAGGTGTCATTAGAGATAAGGA
>APFE031523022.1:0-15676 GCA_000404065.3 Pinus taeda | reverse complement strand
ATGCATAAATACTGAGAAAATGACCACATTAGTGAAAAGAAAACCTCCTCATCAACATTACAACGACATTTATCACTTTTCATTGATCAAGATTGTGGTTTTACATCAGCTGATTTTGCTGAATGTTTCATGGGATGATTTCATTTCACATGAGGTTTTAAAAAGCCCTCAAGTGACCCCATCAGTTTTTCAAGAGGAAGGAGGGCCTTCAAATCAACCAGAGGTGTATGAGACTCAAGCTACAACTCAAGCTATAGGGGTGCCAGTATATGTTACTTATGCAAAGGGGACAAGGAGGCTATTTGCAGCTGCAAAACGAGTACTATCTCCACCTGGGGTCGAAGGGGTCTTGTTTCCTTCATCAGATCATAGGCAAATGCTATCTTCACTCGGGGCGAAAAGGGCTTTTCCTTCGTCTTCAACAAAGTAGGTACAAGACAAAAGGAAGCAACCATTGCATGAGGAGGGGCCTTCTGAAAGTCAGGAGATGGATTTCATTTTGATTCAGGATGATGATGCTGATTTGGGCCCCCAAAGCTTGAGACTCAAGGAAATCATCAAAGAACAAGAATCTGACATCCATGCCTTAGCTCTTAACCTTGAAAGGGCTAAGTGGATCATCAATTACCTTGAGAAAAGGAACAAGAAGTTGGAGGATAAGCAGATGATCATGGAGCTGCAAACCATAAGAGAAAACAAGCAAGAAGCAAAAAGAAAGAAAGTCAAGTTGACACCCCTTGAGAAAAAGATTGATGCTGACCAAGAATCTTGGCTAGAAAGGAAAAATATGCACTTGTAGAAGCTGATTGAAAAGGCCAACAAGGAGAAAAATATGTTGTGGCACATGGCTTATCATTATTTGGCACGAAACAAAATTTGCAAAGCTAGAATAAGGTGCCTAAAGTCCAAGTTGAAGAAGTCTTTGAGGAGAAAGAAAGACCAAGATAAACTCAAGAACTTGGCTGAATCTTCCTTGGCCCAACACAGTACTTGATGCAGGTCACTCTTGCCAAATTTCAAGAAATTTGGCAAACTTTTTGACAATTTTTTATTTTTGAAGGAAAAAACAGGTTTTTCTGATAGGTGCATAGCGCCACCTGGCGCTCACTTTTTCTAGGGACCTCCTCTTGAGGAAAAGTTTGCATTGTTGGATTTCTCATGGAAAATTATGAATACCCAGAGATTACTAGAAATTTTTGACAAGTTTTGGGTCACCAAAAGGGCCAAAAACACCTCGAAAATGCCCTCTTTGGCACTTTTTGGCCACGCAGGAAGCAGTGTTGGGAGAACTGATTTTTGGAGTGGCAAATGGGCACCAAATTTAGAAATTCCACTTGTTATAGAAGTTATACATATAGACCTTTCCAAAAAGCCTACTTGGAGCAAATGTGGTGAAGGTGAAGGTCTCCAAATGCAGCTGGGAAAAAGTGTTATGCACAAAAAAAGTGGCGCTACGCACAGGATGAAAAAGTGCCAATTTTGCCTAAAAACTTTGTTTTTCGCTTAGATTTCTTCTAGTTTGAATTTTTCTCTCTTATGGTAAAATTCATGAGATGAAATGATGTAAAGCGATGTAATATGATGTAAAAATGATAAAAATGTACTTGATAAGGTAGATACATCAGTTGTAGGTGGTTTGAAGTTGAATGAATAAGTTTCCTAGGTTTTAGAGGCACGCTGTTCCACTGCCTATTATTGTGTTCCTATTTTAGAAATGGTTGAAACCAGTCCTCTTCTCATGGATTCCACCCCTGATGGATAGCACATGTGGTTTCAGGTCTATATCATGTGTTTTTTCAGTGATTTTCAAAGGTTAGACTCTTGGGAAAGCTTTGAGCATCATTGCACCTTCATCTCTGTAGTTTGGCAAGGAAATAGGCCAGGGTTTGCAGCATTTTGTGGGATCCTTGTGGCAAGGTGATTTAATATTGTTTCTCCTTCTATAATTAAAGTTATCATATGTTTATGTGTGCCATTTTCTCTCTCTTTTCAGCTTAACTAAATGAATCAAGTATAAAGGTGGAAATCATTGATGTTGCAGTGCTTTAACTTAGGGTTTGTTTAGCTTTTTATGTTTTCTATTGTTTGAAGAGGATCCTTGATACTTTAATGCCCTCTTCAACTTCTCACCAGTCTAAAGACTCTCCATTTCACTTATTTCAAAGTACTAAAGCATTTGCCTACCTCGCCCCACAGAAATCTCTACAAGACTGAGTTCATTCCCTGGACCCAAAATTGCCTTTCACTTTTGATCCAACAAACCAACATAAAACTAAATCAAACTCCTTTGAGCATATACCTAGCCTAAAATTAGTCTTTACATGAGTCATCTCAAGTCTCATTTGATATATTTTCCTGAGATTGACAAGGAGAGAGCCCTCTCCCGACCTGGTAGGGCTAGCTACCAGGTTAAGCGTGGTTTGATGTTACCCTAGACTTGCATTTCTCAGCTTAAGGTACATTTAGGCCCTAACATAGTGGAAACTATACTAGGGAAGACAAGTTTTATTTGTTGGTTAATGTTCTTTGCTTTATAAACTACAGACGGAGCCTGAAGTTAGCCAGGTAGCCTTCAAACTGCACATTGCTTTGCGAGTGCATAAGTAGATAAAAGCTGTTTCAATCAATCTCCGGTCTAGTCTTATAAACTGAACATCTGGCCGGAAAATTGCCCCAGTACATCAAATAATTCTAGACTTTTGGATGATGAGTTTAGAATTTAGTAGGCTGACAAGATTGTAATGTCAAGTTGATTTTTTGGAATAATTCAACACACTCGCTTCTAGACGATACACCAAAGCCAATCCTAATCCTGATCCTCCTCCCGTGTATGAAAAACCCAAATATCATTCCAAGAATTCTCTGCTAGGAAAGTTCTGTGATTCCTGTGTTTAGATCTCGTTCATGCCTGATTGTTTTTTAATATCTTGAAGATCTTCCATTTGATGAAAATTTTGAGCTATCTTTGTTTGAAACTAAGTCTGAAAGTGCAGTTGGTGCTACTGCTCTAAATCCCAAGTTTGTCAAGGATCTTGAAACTGAAAGAGCAAATCTATCAATTAATGCTTATATTCTGAATCTTCAAACTTCAATTGTGGCTACCAATATTCCTGAGTTCTTAGAATCTGCATCTGATACTCTTGGTTCATCTGCTATTGTATTCAATTCAAAAATTCATACTGAAACTCCTTTTATTCCCACCATTCTTGTGCAGCCCACCATCTCTGATTAGAAATCTATAGTGCTTTCACCCCCATCCACTCATTCTACACCTCAAACATCAAGAATTTCTTCACCCCCTTTGACACCTCATACAGGGATCGTTCCAATTCCTCTTACATCCCCAAGGCCAGTTGTAAATCCACCTCGAGCAGTGGCTGCCAGATATGCACCTCTTGTTTTGCCACAAAACTTGAATGCCATGCCCGCTGATTATCAAAGCAAGATCCCATTGTTTGATGCTTCTCAAGGTGTTACAACACAACAAAATGTCGATAGGATAAGTGATTTCTTTGATCTACATGAGATAGATGCAGAGAATGTAACAATGAGATTATTTGTGCAAACTTTTGGAGGTGAAGTCCAAAAGTGGTTCAGAGCATTGTCGACTGGAACAATCAATTCATTGGAAGCACTTCATAGACAATTTCTGGATCGCTGGGAGGTAAAGAAAAATCCACTTCAAATCCTTTCCGAGTATGAAAATATAAAGAGAAATGTTGGTGAAAGTGTCTAGGATTATTGTGTTAGATTGGCCATTATAGCTGATATCAAGCCACCTATGGGGCTGGATTTGATTAAATTTCCTGATGGTTTTGATCCCAATATGGCATATCAGTTGAGAGAAAGAGACCTGGCTACATTGGAGGACATGCAAAAAATTGCAGTAAGTGTTGAAGCAAATTTGTTAGCTAAGAGAGCTAGAACAAAGACTGAGAAGAAGGTGACTATAAAAGAAGAAGCTTCTACTTCAGATCATTTGCTCTGTAATATTGAGAATATGTTTGATAGATTCACCATTCCAGATAAGCCCGAGACACAGGTTAGAAATCCAAATTTCCGTGGTCCGCAACAACCACAATTTAGAATTGAGAAATGGGAGCAAAGCTCAAGATCCATCAACTCAACAGCAAGTCAAAACACCATTATAGCAAAACTATGTTCAGGGCACTGAATTAGAAGATGATGAGGTCCCAATTGGACAAGAGAATCACTTTTTTACACTAGATGATTTTCCAATCTATATCACCAAAGATGAAAAGTATTCAGAAAGTCCAACTATCCAAATGGATGAATATTTTATATTGGCAAATGAAACAATCCTAGAAGAGGAATCAGATGAGTATCAAAGAGGTTACATGAATGAATTGACAATGTAGCAAAGGAAATACTCACTTAGGAGTAGGGATGTTCCTATCAATCCAATTCAGAAAAGGAAGGAAGCAACACCACCAAAGAATGATTTTCCAAATGTGCAGAAAAAGGGAAAGGAGCTAGCAAATCCCACT
This sequence comes from Pinus taeda, assembly GCA_000404065.3. Taxonomy (NCBI): domain Eukaryota; kingdom Viridiplantae; phylum Streptophyta; class Pinopsida; order Pinales; family Pinaceae; genus Pinus; species Pinus taeda. Next base: position 11,168 of record APFE031523022.1, on the reverse strand, counting down.
TCTAGTAAAGTGAAATTAACAAATGAAAAGTCAAATCAGCCAAGTGCAACAAAGGAGAAAACTGAAAAGAAAGATGCTCCAGTCAAAGAGGTAGAGAAAACTACAGCCTTTAGCTTAGAAAATGAAATTTCTAAGTTAAAAGTGTTAATACCTTTGACTGAATTAATGAAGAACAACAATTATAAAGGTCGAGTGGCTAAGATTTTGAATGTAGATCCTTTGTCTGATATGGTAAATGTGGAAGATGACCAACCTGAACTTATCTTTGGTCCGGCATCATAAGGTCAATCTGAGGATAGTGATATAGCTCCTTTTTATATCAACCTTAGATTGCATGATTATGTTTTGCACAACGCCATGTTTGATTCAGGAGCGTCTCATAATCTCATGCCAAAGGAAATTATGGAAAAATTGGGTTTGGACATCACTCGAAAGTATCATGACCTTTATTCCTTTGATTCTGGTAGAGTAAGATGTATTGGTCTCATTAAAGATTTGGTTGTAAGTTTGGATCAGATTCCAGCGAAAAATGTTCTTATGGATGTAGTTGTGGCCGACATACCCCCTAGATTTGGCATGCTTCTATCAAGATCATGGGGTGCAACACTCAAATGGGCATTGCAATTAGATTTCTCCTATGCTACTATTCCCGTGTTTGGTCAAATGAGGAAGTTATATAGAGAGAAAAATACGAAGTACATGATCACGAGGAAGGAGAAACCTATGAATCATCCAATTAATTATGTACATACAGATTTAGAGTCTTTTGTTCTTTATTCTGATAGTGGTTTCAATGTAAATAGTCAATTAGTTGAAGTTGAAGATATACCCGAGATTACAGAAAATTTCAGAGCTGTACTTCATCAAGAGAGGCAATGGCTTGAAAGTACCACTGAGCAGTCAACATTCCACCAGCAGCAAGAAAAATATGAACAGCGACCAAAGGTAGAAAAGCAAGCAGAATTTCAGCACTTGGAAGAAGAAGTTGGTTTGTGGAGTATGGACTTTGATGGAGCAGTAGGTAGGGAAGGTGCTGGAATTGGTATTTGGATACGCAACCCTGTTTTATCGCCAAATAAAGTCCCGAGTAATGTAAGAGTTTTTTCATACAACTTCGCTTTTGATTTTTCTAACAATGAAGCAGAATATGAGGCACTAATTGCAGGCTTGAAAATCCTCAAAAAGCTGAATGCAAAAAGGATTTCAGTTTATGGCGACTCCGAATTAGTAATCAAGCAAGTCAAAGGAGAGTACCAAGAAAAACATCCTCGAATGAGGGCTTACCATAATGCAGTTTTAGATATTTTGAGGTTGTTTCCAGATTTTACCTTGACATGTGTTCCTCGTGCACAAAATGTTATTACAGATTCCCTTGCTACAACAGCAAGTAACTTGAAGATTCCGATGAATTCAAACAATAAGTTTGAAATTCATGTGAAGCATCGCCCAACCATTCCTGATAATCAAAGATATTGGCAAGTGTTTCAGGATGACAAAGAGATTGAATAATTTCTGCGAAATGAAGACAAATATCAAGACACTTCTATAGATGGCGAGCAAGATAACGACGAACCAGAATTAGAAGTAAATCAGATGGAAGTTTTGCAGCTGAAAGACAATGTCATCCCTAAAGGCCTCATACCTTTAGAGGAATTTTTTGACCAAGATGATGTAGCTCAAAAGCCAAGTTTGATGCCGATTGAAAAGGGAGTTGAAGATGTGAATATTGGAACAACAGAAAATCCAAAGATGGTAAAGTTGTCAAAGGCATTGCCTCCTTAGGTAAAGGCAAAGTACATTAGTTTATTGTCCTCGTTTACTGATGTATTTGCATGGGACTATTCAGATTTGAAGGAGTACAATAAAAGTATAATTCAACACATCATTCCAATCAAGCCAAACCAAAATCCATTTCACCAAAAGCTAAGAAGGATCAATCCTAAGTTGCTGCCATCTATAGAGAAGGAGGTGAATCGATTATACAAGGCTGGTATAATCGTTCCAATCAGATTTTTAGAATGGATTTCCATTTTGGTGCTCGTGTGAAAGAAGACAGGTGAGATTAGATTATGCATTGATTTTATAAATATGAATAAGGTGTCTTTGAAAGATAATTATCCGTTGCCAAAGATGGACCACATACTTCAAAGAGTGGTTGGGGCATCTCGTATGTCGCTACTCGATAGGTATTCCAGATACAATCAAATTTTGGTCCATGAGGATGACAAAGAAAAAACAACATTCACCACTCCGTGGGGGAATTTCCATTATGCCAAGATGCCGTTCAGTTTAAAGAATGCTGGTGCAACTTTCAGCGGGCTATGGATGTTGCCTTTGCAAATGAGAAAGATGTATTTTTAGTAGTTTATCTTGATGATTTGACAGTTTTTTCTAATTCAGATGAGGAACATCTTTACCATTGAAGATTGTTTTTCAGCGGTGTAGAAAGTATGACATATCTCTTAATCCCAAAAGAGTTTGTTTGCCATGGATGAAGGAAAGCTTCTCGGTCACATCATATCAAAGGAGGGCATCGGCATCAATCCTGCTCGAGTGGAAGCTATTCAGAAAATTGGTTTTCCCCGTAGTAAAAAGGAGATCCAAGCATTCAATGGTAAGGTGAACTTCTTACGTCGTTTTGTGCCAAATCTAGTAGAACATTTGAGGGAAATCACAAACATGTTAAAGAAAGATAGTTTAGTAAAGTGGACCGAAGAAGCTATCATGTCTTTCAATTTCGTAAAGTTGGCCCTTTCTTTAGCTCCAATTTTGATCAGCCCCGATTATTCCCAAGATTTAATTTTATTTTCATTCGCTTTAGAGCATACTATGGCAACGGTCTTGATGCAGAAAAGAGACCAACTTGAGAAGCCAATTTCCTTTTTCAGCAGAACAATAAGAGATGTAGCCTTAAAGTATAATATTATTGAGAAGCAAGCTCTTGCCTTGGTGAAAGATGTGAAAGATTTCCGAGTTTATATTTTTCATTCTCATATTCTTGCCTATGTTCCTAACACAACCGTCAAAGATGTTTTAGTACAGATAAATCCAGAAGGGAGACGAGGCAAATGGATTGCATCTTTGTTAGAATATGACTTGGAAATAAAGCCAACAAAGCTCATCAAGGGGTAACGTTTGGAAAAACTGATGGCAGAGTCTAATTTGCATGCCTTGGACATAAAATTGATTGCTTCCATGTCCGAAGAAGATGAGGACAACTCACTTGTTCAGGTATCAGAAATTTTTATCCATTCCCCTTGGTATTCCAATATTGTATATGTGCTCCAAAATCTTTCACCGGCACTGGGAATGGCTAAAAATAAAAGTAGAACTCTGAAATTAAAGGCTGCCAAATTTTGTATTATGAATAATTCATTGTATTGGAAAGATCCTGGAGGTATGTTGCTGAATTGTTTGGTTGAGGAAGAAGAAAAACAGGTCATGGATGATTTTCATAAGGGAGATTGTGGAGGTCACCTATTTTGGAAGATGACGACAAATAAAATTTTGAGAGCAGGGTACTATTGGCCTACCTTTGCCGATGTTTATAAAACTGTTACAAGCTGCCACGAATGTCAAATTTTCCAGGGAAGAAGAAAATGACAACCACTACCTCTCAAGCCGGTTGAAGTAAGTGCTCCGTTTCAGCAGTGGGGCCTTGATTTTATTGGAGAGATCCACCCTACATCTTCAACCCAACATAAGTGGATCTTGATAGCGACGAACTATTTTACAAAATGAATTGAAGCCATCCCCACTCGGCAGGCCACTGATACGGTAATAATTCAGTTTCTCGAAAATAATATTTTGTCACGTTTTGGTTGTCTTAACAAGCTGATTATAGATAATGCAACAACTTTTAAATCTAAAAGGATGATTGATTTTTGTAATAAATATCAAATTAACTTGGGGCATTCTACTGCATACTATTCGCAAGGTAATGGATTGGCGGAATCTGGACACTCTTTTTTTTGGTTAACATCATCAAAAAGCTGCTGGAAACGAAAAAAAGAGTTGGCACAAAAATCTTGTTAATGCACTATGGGCAGATAGAGTAAGTCAGAAGAAATCAATTGGCATGTCTCTGTTTGAACTAGTATATGGTGTTGACACGGTGTTCCCGACATCTCTCACAATCTAGGTGGTAAAACTTCTGCCGGAAGCTGGTAGCGAAGAGGATCATTTTCACTGAAGGATAAACCAAATGATCCATTTACAGCAGACGAGAGAGGAGGTTTTCTAGAATACTTCCAGGCAGCAAGAGAGAATCAAGGAAATCTATGACCGGAAGGCAAAGTCAGATAAGTTTCAGATTGAAGACATAGCTCAATTGGGATGATAGAAATGAGGACAAAGGAAAGCATGGCAAGTTCAAGAATCTATGGAAAGGACCATTCAAAATTTCTACATATCGGGGTCAAAATGCTTTTCTCCTCAAGGAAATGAACGGGGACGATTATCCGGGAGGGTCAGTCAATGGTCAACTGCTGAAACGGTATTATCTTTGAGATATTTTCTACTGTCATAATTGGTCACTCTATATACCATTTTATTTCCTTCATTGCAAGTGTGCACTGTCATCATTGAGTCAGTTTGGGGTCCTAAGTGAAGGCTATAAAATTGGAAGTCTGATGTTAGTTTTTGATTAATTAGTGTGGATTGATAGAGTCAGTTGTTTGAGTTAGTTTTGAGTTAGTTTTCAGTCATGTAATTGAGTCCAGTTTTGAGTCAAGATATTGGTTTTATGTTTGCTGAAATTATTGACTCCATAGCCCAATGGAAGAGGCATAGTCTGCTTTCTAGAGATCTGTAGTTCTTGGCACCTCCCAGGAGCTACCATCCCCATTGGAGCCAATGTTAGTGTCGGTACCTTCATCCGTCCATCATTGATCAAAATTATCTTCTTGCATGAATTTTAGGTGTCTTATCCGATCAACTACATTCCCTTAGTTCATGGATCATCTGATGGTAGTGGCTCATTATCAATTTCTCTCATGGTCTTTACTTGCTGGCCTATTTTCACAAATTCAGGTCATTTACAGTCATCTTTTGTCTTTACATCTGCAAAAGTCATTTTTAGGGTTTTAGGTCTCATTAGGTCTAGGGTTTGTCATCATAGTCCTATAAAAGCTCAATAATGGTCAACAGGCACATGAGGAGGCCTAATAAGGTCTCAACATCAAAAATTTCAATAATGGCATTCTCAGTAATTGATTTTTCCTCAAAACCCTATTTTTAGGAAAAACAGAGTTTTTATGTTCTATGTAAAAAATTTCATGTAATTTTAATTTTCCTATATGTAATAAGTATCATCTGCAGCCCTGGGTCACCTTGCCAAACTCCTGCACTCTGGCTCCTGCAAAAGAGACAAGAAATTCAAAGCATTAGTCCATCAAAGGTAAAAAAGAGAGCCAAATTGCAAAAACAGAGTTTTAAAGAACAAAGTGACAAAGCAAACTTTAGAAAGTGGGTTTTTTTAAATGGAAAAGTTAAAGTCACTTGTATATAAAGAGTTTCTTCTATTAAAGACATCATTTGTGTGCTAAAGAGTGAGAGAACAAGTGAAAATTGCTATTTGAGGCGAAGAAGGGCAATTTGCAACAAAGTCATGGAATTTCTCTAGGTGCGGCGCACCTGCTCAGCGTGGCGCACCGAGTGCAGAATTAGCAAAGAAACTTCAACGGGTGTGACGCACCTGTTAGGTGCGGTGCACCTGGCTGTTGGCGCGGCGCACCAGTCCTCCAAGCCTAAATATCACCCAAACTACTTTGCCAAACTCCCAAATCTTGGAATCATCATTCCTTAAGTAAGTGGAACCTCCCATTTTGCCATTACAAGAGATTTGATCATCTTTGGTGAGGTTTTAATAGGTGAAAATTAAAACCCTAGTTTGTTGCACAGTCATATTGCAAAAAAACTGTCTAGGGTTTTGAAAGTTGTCATTGTTGCTGTTTTGATCCCCTGCATCATTTTCACACTCCCTCTTCACCATATTTCCTTAATTTCATTTCCCTTTCCCTCTCTCATTTACAATGATCCTACCCCCTATCCCCAAAATCCTAAAACCCAAACAAATTTCCACTATTCCCCAAACCTTAATCTGCATTCCCAAACCCTATCACTCCCTAAAAACCCTACAGCCAGCATCAAATCCTCCACTCATCAGTCCTATTCATCAAACATTGGTCACCTACTCTTGATATAAAATCTCTTCATACTCATCATTTTGCACCATAAAATGGCAAGCATGGAAACCGATTCGGCTTATGAAAGGGATGAGGAAATAGTGAGTGATTCCTCCCAAGAGATTCATGTACTGAGAAGACCACATAAGGGAGGAAAACACATTTGGGAGGAGCCCACTACACTTACAGAGTTATTAGCCTATTCCCTTGCAGTAACATGTTTCAAACATCAGTCTTGCTACCAGTTTTGTGAGATGGTGGAGAGGGTGAAATACCACCATGAACTTGCTAGACTATTTGTCCTTCATCTTCACAATGGCCAGGTGAACTTGGCAGGTGTTTCCTTCACTTTAACAGATGAAAATATAGATGAAGCAATAGGGATTTCGAATGTAGGTGAACAATGGAACAAAGTACAACATGTGAGAAAAGAACATTATGAGCCTTATATCAAGGCTAGCTATCAGAAGCAGATCAGTAGGGTCTTTCCTTTCAGATACCTACATGACACTTATACTCCACTTATGAAGCTCATTATCAAATATTTCAGCTGTGAAGGGAGATTTTCTCGCTTGTACACCTACCATATTAGATTATTGATGCATTTCACTAGAGTGAGGATGATGAACCTCCCCTATTTCATATGCAAAAATATTGAGAAAATGATCACATTAGTGAAAAAAAAACCTCCTCATCAACAGTACAACGACATTTATCACTTTGCATTGATCAAGATTGTGGTTTTGCATTAGCTGAGTTGTTGAATGTTTCATGGGATGATTTCATTTCTCATGAGGTTTTCAAAAGCCCTCAAGTGACCTCATCAGTTTTTCAAGAGGAAGGAGGGCCTTCAAATCAACCAGAGGTGCATGAGACTCAAGCTACACCTCAAGCTACAGGGGTGCTAGTATATGTTACTTATGAAAAGCAGACAAGGAGGCTATTTGCAGCTGCAAAAAGAGTAATGTCTCCACCTGGGGTGGAAGGGGTCTCATTTCCTTCATCAGATCATAGGCAAATGCTATCTTCACCCAGGGTGAAATGGGCTTTGCCTTCTTCTTCAGCAAAGTAGGTACAAGACAAAGGGAAGAAACCATTGCATGAGGAAGGGCCTTTGTGAAATTTATGAGAGAGAATTCATTTTGATTTAGGATGATGATGCTGATTTGGGCCCCCAAAGCTCGAGACTCAAGGAAATCTTCAAAGAACAAGAATTTGACATTCATGCCTTAGCTCTTAACCTTGAAAGGGCTAAGTGGATCATCAATTACCTTGAGCAAAGGAACACGATTTTGGAGGATAAGCAGACGATCATGGAGCTGCAAACCATAAGAGAAAACAAGCAAGCAACAAAAAGAAGAAAGTCAAGTTGACACCCCTTGAGCAAGAGATTGATGCTGACAAGGAATTTTGGGTAGAAAGGACAAATATGCACTTGGAGAAGCTGATTGAAAAGGCCAACAAGGAGAAAAAGATGTTGTGGCACATGGCTTATCATTATTTGGCACGAAACAAAATTTGCAAAGCTAGAATAAGGTGCCTAAAGGCCAGGTTGAAGAAGACTTTGAGGAGTAAGAAAGACCAAGATAAACTCAAGATCTTGACTGAATCTTCCTTGGCCCAACGTAGCACTTGATGCAGGTAACTCTTGCCAAATTTCAAGAAATTTGGCAAACTTTTTGACAATTTTGAATTTTTGAAGGAAAAAACAGGTTTTTTCTGATAGGTGCGTAGCGCCACCTGGCACTCGCTTTTTCTATGGAACTCCACTTGAGGAAAAGTTTGAATTTTTGGATTCCTCATGGAAAATTATGAATACCCAGAAATTACTAGAAAGTTTTGACAAGTTTTGGGTCACCAAAAGGGCCAAAAACACCTCAAAAATGCCCTCTCTAGCACTTCTTGGCCACATAGGAAGCAACGTTGGGAGAATTGATGTTTGGAGGGGAAAATTGGCACCAAATTCAGAAATTCCACTTGTTCTAGAAATTAGATAGACAAACCTTTCCAATAAGGCTACTTGGAGAAAATATGGTGAATAGAAAGGCCTCCAAATGTAGTTGGGAAGAGGCACTATGCACAGGATGAAAAAGTGCCAATTTTGCCTAAAAACTCTGTTTTTCGCCTAGTTTTCTTCTTGTTTGACTTTTTCTCTCTTATGGTCAAATTAATGAGCTGAAATGATGTAAATTGATTTAATATGATGTAAAAATGATAAAAGTGTACTTGATAAGGTAGATACATCTGTTGTAGGTGGTTTGGAGTTGAATGAATCAGTTTCCTAGGTTTTAGAGGCAAGTTGTTCCACTGCCTATTTTTGTGTTCCTAGTTTAGAAATGGTTGAAACCACCTATATTCTCATGGATTTGACCCCTGATGGATAGCACAGGCGGTTTGAGGTCTATATCATGTGTTATTTCAATCATTTTCAAAGGTTGGACTCTTGGGAAAGCTTTGAGCATCATTGTACCTTCATCTCTGTAGTTTGGCATGGAAATAGACTAGGGTTTGTAGCATTTTGTGGGATCCTTGTGGCAAGGTGATTTAGTATTGCTTCTCCTTCTGTAATTCAAGTTATCATATGTTTACGTCCATTATATATCTCTTTTTAGCTTAACTAAATGAATCAAGTATAAAGGTGGAAATCATTGATGTTGCAATGCTCTACCTTAGGGTTTGTTTAGATTTTTATGTTTTCTACTATTTGAAGAGGATCCCTGATACTTTCATGCCCTCTCCAACTCCACACCAGTCTAAAGACTCTCCATTTTACTTATTTCAAAGTACTAAAGCATTTTCCTACGTCACTCCACAGAAATCTCTACAAGACTGAGTTCATTCCCCGGACCCAAAATTGCCTTTCACTTTTGATTCAGCAAACCAACATAAAACTCAATCAAACTCCTCAAAGTATATGCCTAGCCTAAAATTAGTCTTTACATGATTCATCGCAAGCCTCATTTGATATATTTTCCTGATATTGGCAAGGAGAGAGCCCTCTCCCGACCTGGTAGGGCTAGCTACCAGGTTAAGCGTGGTTTGATGTTACCCTAGACCTGCCTTTCTCAGCCTGAGGTAGATTTATGCCCTAACAGTAAGCAGGAACTTTACTTTCTAGGTACGGGGGTTCTTACCTTCCATTTTTAAAACACAATCCTTTTATAGCAAAAGTAAAAACAATCACTTGAAACACTCCCCCTGACAACAACGCCAAAATGTTGGCTCACTAAGATGTCTTTTTATAGGTAATATCAATCCCTACATTAGTTGTCAACTCGAGGTAAGTCTTTTTATATCAAGAGTGTCAGTACAATATCTGTAGTGAATCTAGAGGTTATCTAATGATCAATCGTTGCAATCACTAATGACTAATTCTTCAACTCAATCCACACTCTGGAAAGAACTAACTATGGAAGAAATACTTTTAACACACTTTGCAATTCTATGCAACTTGTTTCGAAATCAATTGAAACTGAATGCAAATAAGAATCACACTTGGGATTGTTCAAATAGACTTAAGGCTAACTCACTCAATCAAGGAAAGAAACTATAACTATAGAAAAACATCTATATCAATCCAAATTAAACAACAATCTCAATTGAACATCAAACAGTAATTGAATGACAATTGGTAATTGAATGGAAAATAGTAATTGAACAACAATCGGGAATTGAACAACAAATAGTAATTGAACAGCAAGGACACATACAACAATAAAGGATTTCTGAATAGAAAATTATCTATATTAGAACCTATGGAAATTAATTAGAAGTATCTCTAGGATCTATGATAACATCACTTGAAATGAACATCAATCTATTATTAGCACTAATTCACTCGTTCCAATCAAAGCATTGCTTAATTATATCATAGGGCTTCACTCTAAATCTGATTGAACAACATTATGAATTAATATCACAAATCTTTACAATAAATGGAATAACTAATGACTAAACATTAATCAAATAGCAAAGACTAAATAGAAAGATTATAACACAAGGTAGCAATAGAACTTCTCGTGACCAAGCCCAGAGTCGCCAGAAGCCTCCGCTTAATAAGAAATCAGAATATAAATATGTATCAAACGCAATATTCTTTCATTAATGCAAGTAACAACTTACAGAGTCATTGAGATAACAACGTTATATTTTTTCAAAAATAATAATTACAGATTATCAAAGTCTGAACTCTCTCTCTCTCTGCCTTTTGACGCTATATATAACATAAGGGAGTAACTCGATAAAATTGAATCCTCAAGATCAGGGGATCCTGAGGATTTCATAATACATAATCTGATCATGTGATAAATAAAATTGTTCAGGTTGATCTTCCACTACCTTGTTCGCCAAAGACGTTGTAGTTTCCCTTTTATGGCCTCGCGGTTCTCTGTCAACTGAACGACTTTTGCCCAGTCTGCATCCTCTGCACAGAAAGATAGCAAAAAATCAGTTTCTTGCGCTAGATTTTCCTATTTTGTCACCAAATTTTTTCATCCAAATTTAGTCGATATTTTCCTTATTTTAATCTATAAATAGAGATAATCGTATAAGGATGAATGTTAAATAAAGCAATTTACGAAGAGAAATCATACCTTTTTCCTGACCCAACACAGAGTCTGAGGTTACAAAGATGTCGCCCATATTTGCTGATACAGTTTGCAGTGCTGATGGAGGAGTAATGGCCTGGGAAGTCATCTAGAATAGACTTGAAGATGAACGACCTAAAATTACTGTTACCAAGGCAATAGATGATTCAATAAAGCCCTCAAGAGTTCAATTCAAAGATGTTTTTTGATATTTTCCTCACAGAATAGGACCAAGAGCCAAGATACTATTATACATGGATATGGTTAGATGGGTGGTGTGTTAGGATATTCCGACACATAGGAATAGTTAAGTTCAACTTGGTCTAGTATAGAGTTAGGTAAAGTGTGTTTCTTTACCGTTGTACATTTTGTAACTTACAATCCGACGGTCACGATA
>APFE031523016.1:4614-19071 GCA_000404065.3 Pinus taeda | reverse complement strand
TCTCCAAATTGACCAAAAAGGCTACACAAAGCACACATTAGACTTGTTGGCATAATGACTAACCCAATTCACTTTATTAGCATAAATATAATCAAAAACATGCAATAAACAAATGAGAATGGTGGATTAAGTCGAATTACTAGGTTGAATGAGCCCAAATAATCATCCATTTTTGGGGCTCATCAAAATGTTGAACCTCTTTCATGGTTTTCATTGTTACATTTATATGCTTTGTCTACAATTAATGGAAGTGTGTAGTTACTTTCGGTTGTAGACATTATAGTTACATAACTATTCGGTTCTGTTTACTTCACAAGATTTTACATTTAGACACATTTGAATTTTTCCTCTTAAAATGATAGGACAATTATTAGTCTATTGTTTATTAAAGTCACAAAAGTAAATAGCCCTAACCAACCAAACTACCTTTGACTAATACCGAGATTAAGACAAAAACAAAATCCTACCTCCTACTCTGACAAACTAAACGTATAAGACAAACAATATGTTAGCTCAACTCTCTAACCCGTCAGAGACCAACACGCGGTAATGGTGCCTTAGCTAGATGCTCCTGCATCAAGCTCTCGGGGCAAAAAGAAATCATGACTCCAATCTATGAGCTTCTCCACTCAAGAACCTGTCTGCTCAATCTGCCTGGCATCAAGCCACGAACTATCCTCAATAGGACGATTCTTCCACTTGACTAGGTATTGCAGATACTCCTCCTACTGAGTTTGTTTGGCCACTTAGATATCGAGGATGCTATCGATCTCTGGAAGCTAAACATAAGGTATCTGCCTCATCGAAGTTTCTCCTCCATCCTAGGTATTCCATGTGGGCCATTTAGTTCTGTCTTCTTCCTCTTATTTTTTTGGGTCAGAAGTGTAAGGGAACAGGTCTACGACATTAAAAATGGGTGAAATGCATATCCCTAGTGGTAGTTGTATCTCATAGGCATTCGTTGAAAATTTCCTGAGGATTTTTCATGGTCCTATCTTCTTATACTTCAGCTTATTATATGCACCTCTGAGGAATCCTTCCTTGTGCAAATGCACGAGGACTTCATCTCCTACATTAAATTGTACTTCCCTTCTCTTCAAATCTGCTTGCCGTTTGTACTTTTGGCTACTGTCCTGCAATTTAATATTCACTTACTCATGCAAATCTCTCATCGCGTTAGTGAAATCTTCTCCATCTGCGCTTCGCCTTTCCTGTAGTCCAAGATCTCGCAACACATGGACTCCGCGAGGATGCATGCTATACATGATCTGAAATGGACTGTAGCTGGTGCTATGATTATGCGAGTCGTTATAACCGAACTCTTCTTAACCAAGCACTCGATCCCACATCCACGAATTATCACTAAACAAGCTTCGTAGCAGGTTTCCCAGGATCCTGTTTACCACTTCTGTTTGTCCGTCAGTTTGTGGGTGATAAGAAGAGCTATAACTCAACTATGTATCCATCTTCTTCCACAGGGTACACCAAAAGTGCCCTGTAAACTTCACATCCCTGTCCAAAAGAATAGAATTAGGCAAACCATGCAGCCTCACAATCTCTATGAAAATCAAGTGGGCCACCTGAGTGGCATCATTTGTTTTTCTGCAAAGGATAAAATGTGCCATCTTCGAGAATCTGTCCACTACTACCATCGCCAAGTCGTAACCTCACTGTGTCTTAGGTAGACCCAAGACAAAGTCCAAGTTGACTGAGTCCCATGGCTTGCCTAGAATAGGTAATGGTGTGTACAGTCCCGTGTTCTGACTGTGACCCTTCACCAACTGGCACACTTTACACCTGGTCACAAATCTCTGTACATCCCTTTGCATCTTTCGCCAAAAGTAGAAATGACTGAGCTGCTTGAGTGTCTTGTCTATGCCAAAATGTTTGGCTAGACCTCCACTGTGCTTCTCCTGTATAATGTTCTCTCTCATCGAGCAGTCAGGAATGCATAGTTGTCCTCCTCTAAAGAGCAGCTTCCCTTGCAAGTTGTAGTCCAACCATGGACTGTTATCTCTCACCAAGGGATTCTGACATGCCTCATAGGCTTCTTTAAAATCTGTGCATGTTTGATATAAATACTTCAAGTGCTCAAAACCCAGCACTTGCACAGTACTCTCCTGCAGAAGTAAAGCTCTCCTACTCAGTGCATCTGCCACCTTGTTGGCCTGCCTGCTGATGTGTTTCAACACGAAGGTGAAGCTCTGTAAATATTCCACCCACTTAGCATGTTTGTGATTCAGCTTGTGCTATTGCATTACATACAATAGTGCAGAATTATCTAAAAACAACACAAATTTGTTTCCCAACAAATAATGCCTCCAATGTTTCAATTCCTATACAACAACATAGAACTCCTTGTCATAAGACGAATATTTTTGTCTACTTTCATTTAGCTTCTCGCTGAAAAATGCAACAGGTTTATCTTCCTGGCTGAGTAAATCTCCAATAGTTGTACCACTAGCATCACAGTGAACCCCAAATAGCTTCTTAAAGTCTTGAAGTCTTAGGATCAGCCTCTCTGTAATCTTTTTCTTTAGTAGCTAAAAACCTCTCTCCATTGCATCAGTCCATCGAAAAGGTTGACTAGCCTTTTTAATGGTGTCTAACATAGGTGCACAAATTTCACTAAAATTTCTTATGAATTTATGGTAAAAACTTGCTAGTCCATGAAAGCTATGTACCTCAAATAAGCTTTTCGGAGATGGCCAATTAACTATCATTGCAATCTTCTCTGAATCCACCTTCAGTTCGTTTTCTGCTATTACAAAGCCCAAATAAATCAATTCCTTCTACAGAAAAGTACACTTCTTCAGATTTATCAGCAGTTTATTCTACTGTAATTTTTCCAGCACCTTCCGAACATGCTGAAGCTGCTCTTCCCTTGTCCTGCTGAAAATTAGTATGTCGTCTAGGTATACTATCACAAATTTTCCAATGTATTCTTTCAACATCTCATTCATTAACCATATAAATGTACTAGGCGCATTGCTCAACCAAAATGGCATGACCAACCATTCATACAGTCCCTCATTCATCTTAAAGGTTGTCTTCCACTCGTCTCCCTCTCATATCCGAATTTAATGATACCCACTCTTCAAGTCTATCTTAGAAAAATATGCGGCCTCGCTTAAACAATCCATCATGTCATCCACCCATGGCAGTATAAACCTATATCGGATGGTGATTTTGTTGATGGCCCTCAAGTTTGCGCACATCTGCCACTCTCCTCCCTTCTTGGGAGCGAGAACCGTTGGAATTACGCAAGGGCTCAAACTCTCCGTATTCAATCCTTTGTCTAGCAGTTCCTGCACCTGCTTCCTAATCTCTTCATTGTCCTTGGGGCTCATTCAGTATGCTGCCTTGTTCAACAAACTGGCTCTGGGTATGAAGTGAATATGGTGACTTATGCTTCTTTGGGGGGCAGTTTATCTAGCAAGTCATCCAACACTATGTCTGTAAATTCCTGCAACATATGCTGAATTTTTGTCGGTAAATCTGATGCCTCTATATGCAACAACACTGTTTTTGCTCTTCTTACGACTGCATAACCCATCTCACTATTCTCAACTTGCTTCAGAAACTATTTTCCACTAATCAACAATGCTCTTAGCTCACTTGTCCCTGATGTCCCTTCCTCCTTGATGGGCACAAGCATGTGCTTGATTCCATCCTTGACAAACTTATAACAGTTCGTCAATCTGTCATGCACCACCTTCCTCTCGCACTACCATGGCCTGCCAAGTAGCATGTGACATACATCCATCGACATGATGTCACAAATGACTTTATCCTTATATGTGCCTATTTGAAACTCTACCTCACACTATTCATCCACCAGCAACTGATGGCATTTTTGCAGCCATGAAACTTTGCAAGGGGTGGGATGTTTCAACTGCTTCAATTCTAATTTTTCCACCATCTCTGTAACCACTAAGTTATCCATACTACCACTATCAATAATCAACTTACAACACTTACCATGCAATTTACAAACTGTTCTAAATAAAGTTTTCCATTATGTTTGTTCGGTGGCTTCCTTGGCTGGTTTTAACAACACCTTGTTCAGCACCAAGGCTTCCCCTGTTTCTGGAGCATTCTCTACTTCTTTGGTAGGTTCCTCTGCTTCCTCAGGTTGTGCAACATATGAAACCCTCTGTCCAGCTTGGTCTGCTTCAGGACACTCAAATGATCTGTGTCCCCATTTATGACACCTATAACATTGATAACCAGCTCCTCTACCTCAACCATTTCCCCTGCCTCGCTGATATGGCCTACCACATCTCACACTATCACCCTTGTCTGTTGATCCAGAAGCTCTAGAGCTGCTACCTTCCTCATTACTACTAGCCGTCTACCCTTTGCCATAGGATTGGCCTTTTCCCCTACTGACTTCTCATCCTCTCCGGGCATTCTGCCTTCTAGTAATTTTCTCTTCAGCTTTCATCGCACTCTGATATGCTTCTTCAATGTTCTTTAGAGAGATAATACTAATTTCATCTAAAATGTCTACTCTTAAACCATCTACATACCTGGCTGTCTGTTCTGTGGTATCCTCTATATAACCGTCCCTTAGGTTCATTCGATAAAACTCTTCCGTGTACTCCCTTACTGTCATTCCTTTCTGTTTCATATTCTGCACTTGCCTATGTAGTGCAATCTAGTAATCTTTCAGCAAAAATATACCCTTCAACTTGGCCAACATCCTTGACCAGGTTTTGATCAGCAACTTGTTCAATCTCCTTCTCTCTGTTTGGACACTGTCCCACCACAGGGCTGCATGTCCCTTCAACTTCGTCGCAGCGAACTTAACTCTACGATCTTCACTGACCTCCTCACACCCAAAATACTTATCTAGCTGATCCAATCCAATAGAACCTCTATGGACAGGCTGTCATCATAGTTTGGGAGTTCTGGTTTGGGTTTACTGCTTGCCACTAAAATAGATCTCAATAGTCTCACTTTTGGGGCCTTGCCATCTGATCCATCTGTTGTCATTTCAGCTTCCTCTTCGCTGTCATCGCCTAACTCTGGGTCTCTTCTTCTCCCTGCCTCTACTGCCTCCAAATGGGCAACAAGAATCCTGATCTCCTCTCTCAATCCATCCTCTGCTACTCCTCAAACACCTCTGCCGCGACCTCGCCTTCCTACGTCCATTTCTCTAACTGACCTTAAAACTAAAATTCGCTGTGATACCACTATGAAGGGACCCATCCCACACTCCAACATATCTCTTGATATAAATTTTGTCCGGTGCTAATGATGTTTGCGGATTCGGTTGATGATTTGGCATTTGATTACAGATATGAATAATGGATATTTTTATTGTTAGTTGCAATTATTTAATGTGGCTCATAAATGTGAACCTGCCTTGTGCTCCTACCTGATCCTTGTTTTCCCGCTTGGTCTTTTACACAAAACCTTTGGGCCTTCTTGTCATCGTTTGGTATTTCGCTCTACTGTGGGAGCTCTACGAGGGTTTCTGTCGAAAAGCTCTGTGCCGGTCCTGGTTTCTATGGAAAAATTTGTTTCGGTCTTGGCTGCGAACGTATAATAGTTTCTTGGACTTGCCTGTGCTACTAGCAACTAATTTCCTTACTACATGAAATTGCTTTGAGCTCTGGAGGTTGGCTTCCTTGTATCCTTCTGCAAGTGAGTTATTTTCTGTGTTGTTATTTGGAACCGATGTCTGGTTTGGTTTCTTGGGCTATTGGCTATTCTTTCCTGCTATTAGCAATGTTCCCTATTATTGTTATAGTGCTAAAGTTGTTTTATATTTCCGATTCTTGTGTGTACAAGGTTCAAGCATAATGGCTCATTCAGATTTACCTCCAGGTAACTTGTTTCTCCCTGCTTTATCTCTCCATTTTTTTTGTTCAAGGACTAATCAACGTCCACTCCTCTTGCACAAGGGTCTTTGCTCGGTCACACTCCCAGGTGAGTTATATTCTCCCCTCACTTGTATTATATCACTCTTTGTTTGTTATTAAATGTGGTATATCTGACTTTGTTTCATTCTAGTTATGCAGGTCGAGGGTTCGACCTTCGGCATGGAGGATTTCAACGATTTTTCTTTTCAAACCCTATAATTCTCTCCTGGTAGGCTCTTTCACCACAGTTTGTGGAATTGTGCTTAGGGTTTGTGGTTCTATAGTGGTTGCTCCTCGCTATTCGGTTGTTGTATATGATTTTGAGTCATTTTCACGACCTGGGCATGCTTCTGTTTACAAATTTGAGTTTGGAATTCTTTATGGTATTGCTCTTTAGTTTGGCTCTATGGTTTTCTTAATATCAAACCCTTGACCAGGGTTTGTTTGGTCTAGCAGTCGCTGTTTACTCCATTCGGTTGGATGATGTAATACTAGACTTATATTTAACAAAAGTTATATTATATATATATATATTATATATATAATATTTATATATTTTATTTTTTATATGTATATATATAGGTAGATAGTTTTATATTACGATATATGTTCTATCCGACTCTGTTCTGTTTAAGGAAGGAATGAAATTGGTGTAAGATAGTTTGTAATGTATTACCTGCCTTGGTTCGTTTAATTGATGCTTGATTTATGTTTTCCTTGTTCAAATGTTTCACCGTATGGGCGTTCTCTTGGCTGGGAACTTTACTTGCGTGCTTTTCCGTTCTATTGTGGAAATTCCATGCGATCTACAGTACTCTATTTTGTTTTAAGAGAGGAAAAACAACATGCAGTTGTAGGCCTGCACTCTGCTTGTTATTTTTTAATTCGGTTAGACAATAGATAGAAATATAATTACACAGCATGTAGACGATAATACAGATGGATGATGATTGAATTTGTGCTCTGTCTCTTTTATTACTTGTATCTAGAAAATGTTGAACCTCTTTCATGGTTTTCATTGTTACATTTATATGCTTTGTCTACAGTTAATGGAAATGTGTAGTTACTTTCGGTTGTAGACATTATAGTTACATAAATTTTCGGTTCTATTTAACTGACAAGATTTTACATTTAGGCACATTTGTCTTTTTTCTCTTAAAATGACAGGACAATTATTAATCTACTGTTTATTAAAATCAGACAAGTAAATAACCCTAACCGGCCAAAATACCTTTGACAAATATCAAGATTAAGACAAAAACAAAATCTTACCTCCTACTCTAACAAACTAAATGTATAAGACAAACAATATGTTAACTCAACTCTCTAACCTGTCAGAGACCAACACCCGGTCATGGTGCCTTAGCTGGATTCTCCTGCATCATGTTGTGTATAAGTGGTATTGTGTACATGTTGTACATATGGTACTGATGTACATGTGGTATTGTGTTCATGTTGTACATGTTGTGTTGTGAGCATGTGATACTATGTATGTGCATTTTGTAGTCATGGTATTGAGACATGTGTATTCATTGTGTTGAACTTTCTATGCGTATATGTGTTGTTTCATACACCAAGTGTAGGTGTATGTGTGTTGTGTGTGGTTGTATGTGTGTGATGCACACTATGTGTATATGCACATGGTTGAGGAGAAGGCACTAGATGTTTTTCAGGTGTGGCAACCGATCTAGTGTGCATACAGAATAAGGACAAAGGTAGAAGCTAAGGATTGATTAATGGATAAGTATCAATATTTTATTTCATTTTTATTATGCATGTGATTTATGATTATGGTCTATGATGATTACATGTGATCTATGATTCTAGTTTGTGATCTATGATGGTTGTGTTTTGAGCTAACCTGATTTGATATGTTTATACATGATTATTTGGTCAAAGAGGCTAGTTTGACTTCTTATGACAAGAAGCGAACAAAATTGCAAGTGTACCTTGTTCATGGGCCACCAATGAGGTATGATGTGAATTTATTTCATTTTATTTTAAGTCTAATGGAAATTATGTGTCTGGTATAGAAAAGCATGGGAAATGCCCAGGTTGGGTGGTTGAAACCAACTACAAGAATCAGTAGCAGCAGTGAATGAAATTGGAATAGGTAGAAGTATGTTAGTAAAGGACTTCAGGAGTAGGGCCATTGTGGGACATTGGTACCCAATCATATCCATTGATTTCCATGAGCATGCTATGACCGACATGATGGTTTTAAGGTGGGGATATGCCTTGGTTTTTGGACCTTTCGATGTGAGAAAACCTTGTTGAGGGATGGACTACCCGATATGGCGGTGCCAGTGAAACTTGGAACGTGTGTGATTGCACAGAAGGGGGCGACTGGATTTCCCGAGGTACTGTGTAGCAGAGAAGGCAAGGCCCAAGATATATTTGTTTCGGTCATTAGTAGTTATAGATGGAATCAAATGCACATTGGGATTGTGCATTGGAACAATGAGTCGGTAACTATTCACCAATAGGACAAGTGGTGCAGGATTGTGGCACTAGACATTGGATGCATTTTTAACTTTGGAAGTGGATTTTGGACATCCTTGGAAGGAGGTGAATCCTGGTATTACTTTGAGGGTGGAGGTGTGAGCCTTTGGATTCCCTTTTTGTGGATTCAGGCATTGCAACCTTTTATTTGTTGGTTGAGAAAATGTGCATATGTGTATATGTTTATATTATTGTAAATATTGTATTGAATTGGATTTATAAAGCTCCATAGACATTATGGTTATTTGTTGGTTGAGGAAAATCTGTATGTTTATATGTGATTATGGTAAATACCATAATGAGTTATGTTACAAAGCTCCAATAAACGATATGTTTGTCATGTTTCAGTAGTGGTCATTGTAAATACTGCAACGAGCTATGTTATAAAGCTACATGGCAATATGTTTTGTTTTTCATTGGTATTTTTGGTTGTAGGTTTCATTGAGCACCAAGGACGGTCTTCCCCCAATGGGGAGGGTTCTATAACAACCTAGGTTAAAAAAATTCATGTAAAAAATTACAAGACCATGGTCATGGGACATGTATTCCAATATGAATGGTGGGCAAAATATCCTAGTGGGTGTTCATTTTTGTTATTATGGCTAAAGGAATTTAGAAAAGGCAATGGAAAAGGATTTGGAAAGGAAAAATGGCATTTTGGCACATTTGTTTATGAAAATAATGGAAATTAGGAGAAAATCAAGGTGAAAGGTCATAGCTTACATGTGAGGAGGAGAATGAAGGAAAATAATGGAAATTTAAGAAAATAGAGGCCTCATTGATAAAAAGGCTTATGAGGAACAATTGGCAAGTTTTTTCTTAGGCTTGCTTAGTGTACCTTTTTTTCAGTTCAATTTTGGGAGCTCTCTCTCTCACTCTTGGAAACTTAAGAGTTTTCTTGGAGCGTTTCAGCATTGGATCGAGAAAGGAAAAGGACGCAAAGAGGAAGAAAATATCAATTAAGGAAGAGCAAGATCAAGCAGCTACAACAGGATTCTTTCTAGGTATCGATTTTCATGTGTGGTTTCCTTGTTATATTTGGCATGGATGGTGTTGCATGTGTCTGCTTGGTTCTCTTTCTATCATTGGCATGGGTTTTTCCAAGATTGACAGTGTTTTTTAGCATAGAATTCCAATTTCTAGATAGCTATGGTGTGATGGGTTCTCATGTTTTGGTTGAGCTGGATTGTCATATGGTTTCAAAGTGAGTGTGGTGGATCTGTAGATAAAATAACATATGACATAGTACCCCCTTAACCAAAGTATGTGTTGTGGTAAATCTATATTTTGTGTCACCTCAGTGGGCCTAAGAATTGTCAATCGGTGAATAGCAAGATATATGGTAAATCCTAGAGGTGGGTGGTCTCCATCAGGTCTAGTAATCTTGGGATGGGATATACGGTAAAGCCTGGATAGTGGAGTCTTGGTTAGGGCCTAGTGATCCGAGGTGGATTGCGGTAAATCCTAAAGACTAGGAGATAGGAAAATTCCTCACAGTGTAGGTGGAGAAATCTAGTGGCATCCATGCTTGTTTTGGACTAATGATTTAGTGGAGATCATGGTAAAGCTTGTTATTACATGTTTATTGTTTTTGCGTTAGTGATCTATTGTGGATTGTGGTAAATCCTAGTTTCTATTGATGAAGGTGAGGTGATTTAGGCTCGATATGCTCTGGTTGGTTCTTTTGGTTTGAGCCCCACATTCATGCTTAGAGTATGGTACAGGGGTGATTGGCTAAAAAGATATTTGGCTTAGCCAATCTATGCTCAGGTAGAACGTGGTAGTCCCATACCAAGTTGGCTTTTGCATTCATTAATAAGAGGTTATTTCCTTGGTATATTATGTGTAAATATATTGATTTGTATATGGATTCTATGGTTGATGTATCCTTGATATTTCTATTGTTATTATGCTAGTTATAAGCATTTATTATGGCAGCGATGATGTATGTCTCTCCTCATGTTTTGATTTGTAAATGAATGAAAAATGTATCTATGACCTAATAGATTATATTGGAGCTAATGATATAAGGGAACAATTCTTAGCGATTCTCAAATAAGTGTGAGACCCTATGCTCAAATATGTTGTTTAAACTTGTAGATTACATATTTGTGACATGTTTGACGAAATTCCTGTCATGGCTATTAGTGCTCCAGTTAAGTTCTTTTTCAAGTAGTTTCATTTTTGTATCATTATTATATTGTTATCTTCCAATTCTAAAAGTGCCATGGAGTTTTGGGCAATGACTTGGGCTCTAGGCCTAAAAAAGTGGCATAAATCCTGAAGTTGGAGGCACAAGACTCAGGAAAACATTCCCCAAATGCATCCATGCCTTGCTTTGGGAGTGACTAGAGCCTCCCAGACACACCCTTGTCCATATCAAGGGAGTTGCTAAAGGTAAAATTGTCTAAAAATGTAGTGGGGCCTAGGTACTAGTGATGGGTATGACTGGGAAGGCTTATGGGTGTCTTGTAGCAGTTATAGAAGGTATGTGTACTTGGTTTTTGTTGATTCCACTTTCTTAAGGTCGCCTAAGAGGTTGAATCCCATTATAGTGGCCTCTCATCACATATTCACCCGAGTTGGCTAGTTACTTGGGTAGATGTGGGATGAGGGTGTTACAATTATTTAGCTCACATGTTTTTTTTTATGTGCTTCAATTGTATTTTTTGGGAAATCTGTTCTAACTCTATCTAGTAGAGAAATTACCTCAACAATATATTGTAAATTTTTCCTTGGTTTGAGATTGTCTATCTCCTCACTATATGATCACATAGTGAAGGGATTGTGAAACAAAATTCATCCTTGTAGTGTTAAGAGAAAATTGAGAGAGATCCTACCTAAGAGGATGACCCTTTGAATAGTTTGTTCCATAAAGAAAGCCCATATGTGTAGTGTAACATGACCCTCCCAAAATTACCCATTTTTACAAGGCCCCAGGGTAAATGTGAGGCTAAGTGATACTATGACATGACCCAATCTCTATGTTCTAGCTATGGAAGTGGGGCCTATAATCCGAAAACTTATTAACACCTCTCAAGAGCACTAGGTCACCTAGAAGTTAGTCCACCACCTCTAATGACCAGATCCTAAGTTGGAACTACTTGTTATCTAACCTCACCCCCAACTTCACCCATAACAAGGCATGCATACAGTTATGAGGCTCAAACCACAGTCATAAGCCTGGCTTCCTGTGGTTAGGACCTAAATTCTTTAATTCTAAGCATGATGTTTCGAGATTCATGCCACCTTTTTAGCTTAGCTTCCAGGCACCTACCCAGAACCACCTAAAACTTTCCATAAGCATGATTAAGATGACAACAATAGCAACCATTGAAACTTGAACAAGATCTTTACCTAGAAAGGCCTAGTACACAATAAGAATGTCGTCAAACACATGGTAAACATGTAAGCTACAGTTCATGAATGCATATATGATCATAAAACTTTGAACTTCAACTGAGAATGACGAAGAAGGTCTAATGCCTTCTCAAGTGGCTGCAACAACACTTGTTATCCCATGAATTCATCAACCATTCAAGTACTTATTATATCATGAACAAGAGCCATAGCTAGAGCACATCATAGAACCATCCATATAACCAAAATATTAACCATAATAGAACAACCATGAAATCAGTGTAGTAGCAAATACAAATTCTCATAGATCACAATATGAAAATATCTCTTATTAACTTATGCAAAAGCCAACCAAGTCAAGTACTTCTACGTACCACCTAACCATATATTGGGCTAAACCAAATCTTTCCTTCATCCAATCAACTCCATGCCATATTCCAAGCATGAATGTGGGATCTCATGGCATAAACCAAGACATAAACAACAAAGGGAATCCAGAGGTTAAACCACCTCCACCATAAAAATATTGTGATCTCACCTAAACTAGTCCTGAGATCACAAAACCAAACCGAAGCTTGGATGCTTTAGAATTTCTTCACCATACCTTGAGGAATTTTCCTATCTCCACCCACATGTTGAGGGCTTCCTGAAGAAAACCATCTACACCCCCAACCCTTTGGAATTTTCCTGAGACCACCTCACTCGGTTCCAAAACCTTCCGATAATCTAAAGCTCAATTAAGAATGAACCCCAGTACACCATGGCTATATAGGAAATGGAAAGGAAAGGCTGATACCATTGTCAAACTAGGAGAAACCCATGCTAATGATAGAAAATTAGCCAAATAAACAAATGCATGTACCATGCATTCACACCTCAACTAGGAAACCACACATGCAACTTGTTACCTGCAAATCCTCCCACTAATGTTGTTGATCCAACCTTCTCCTTGTTTTCCCTTGCTTTCCTTTCCTTGTCCTTTTCCTTCATTTGTTTGCATTTCCAAGTTCTTGTTCTCTTTCCTTTTCTACACCTTCTCTAAAGATGGGCAAAAGATGTCAACGGATTCTCAGGTGCCTTTTAATCATTAATGTCTCATTTTTGTTCGTTTTCCTTCATTTTTTGTCTAATTTCATTAGCATGAAAATATGTGTCCCTTCACCTCCATTTTCTCTTATTTTCCTTTATTTCATAAATAAATTTCTATTAATGCCTCTTTCCCTTTTGTAAAAGCTTTTCCAATTTCCATAGCCATTAATAAACCACATTTGAACCCATGTGTGATGTTTTCCCCTCCATTCAAATTGGAATACGTGTCCCATGACCTTGGTCTTATTTTTATTTACATGGAAACTTAACCTGGGGTTGCTATGAGCCCCTCCCCCTCAGGGGAACATTTCCCTCTGTGTTCTATGACACCTATGACTGACAAACCGTGGAAAGAAAAAACATACTACCAATGGGGCTTTACAACACAACTCATTGTAGTATTACAATATACCGTACTATTAAAAATATGACAAATATACTCACCATCCAAGTTCCCCAACTACCTCTTCTCTGCTACATAGTCCCTTAGGCGATCCATCCCTTGGAAAGGTTTCCTTGCATGGAAAAGTCCAAAAACCAAGGTATATCCCTACCTCAAGACCATCATATCAGTCATAGCATGGTCATGGCAAACAACAAAAACTATTGGGTACCAGTGTCCCAAAATGGCCATCATCTTGAATTCTTTACCATCATACTTCTACCCATTTCAATTACTTTTTTCTACTCCTACTAATTCTTGCATTCATTTTCAACCACCCAAACTGGACATTTCCATACTTTCCTATACCAAACACATAATTTCCATTAGTCCCCAAAAGGAATTGCAAAAATTCAAATCATACCTCATTGGTGTCTCGTCAATAAGGTACACTTGCAATTTTGTTTATTCCTGTCAGAGCAAGTCAAACTAGCTATTTCATTAAATCGTCATGTATAAACATATCACATCTGGTTAGCTTAAAACTCAACCATCATAAATCGAAATCATAAACTATTTCCATAATTAAAAACTGAAATAAAATATTGATACTTATCTTCGAAATGGTTCTTTGCTTTTTCCTTTGTTCTTTTTCCTTTCCATACACATTGAATCGTTTTCCAAACTCGGCAAGCACCTAGTGCCTTCTCTTCTCTTCAATCACATACACACACTAGATTAGTTACCAAACCCGACAAGCACAAAATTCCTTCTCTTCTCTTGAAAGAGACAAGGGAATCTGAAGAATATACCACCTCCTCCCTCAATATCAAGAATAAGGGTATCCAAAGATTAAACTGCCTCAACCCTCAATATCAGCAACAAGGGCATCTATAGATTAAACCACCTCTACCCTCAATCTTAAAAATAAGGGCATCTAGAGACTAAACCACCTCTACTCTCAATATTAGCAATAAGGGCATCCAAAGAATAAATCGCCTCAACACTCAATATCAACAACAAGGTAATCCAAAGAATAAACTTCCTCTACCCTTAATATCAACAACAAGGGCATCCAGAGACTAAACCACCTCAACCCTCAATATCAACAACAAGGACATCTAGAGATTAAACTACCTCAACCCTAAATATCAACCAGGGAAAATTTTAAGAACCACCCTAAATTTATATGTATAATAAATGGGTGAATCCCCATGATACATATGAAAAATGGAAGGCGATTTTATCACTAAT
>APFE031523013.1:10485-73067 GCA_000404065.3 Pinus taeda | reverse complement strand
GGGGTGGACGTAGCCCAAACTGGGTGAACCACGTATATCTGTGTCTCTCTTGTTTTGTGCGTTTTCTGTGTTTATATTTCTACAATATTTTATGTGTTCCATTGCTCCGTAATATATAATTTTCTAACACGCAAAACCCAGTCTAGGAGTTTTTGTAGCACAAAACCCAGAATCTACACTGGCTGCGCTACGAATCAAGGATTCATGCAGATCCGTGTCAAATGTCATCCAACTGTCAAATTTACTAGAATTTGTTCGATTTTCATCATAAATTGTCAATCCATACACCTTGCCTATCACATTCAACTGCTCATTCTTATCATTAGGTTCGTTAGGTGTCTTGGTTCACTCAAGTTTCAAATTTGAAAAAAGGAGCCAAGTATTTTCAGTTATGATTATGTATGGGTTCATCTATGAGAAGCAAATTGACAAGCACTTAATCAGAATTCTTTGAAGTCCAAGTGAAGTAGCTGCCCTTTTCATTTCAAGCGAGGAAATGATCGAGATTAAGATGGTGCAAGCTCTTTCAATATTCATCTTGCAGGAATTCCATTGAGTTGTTTATAGAAAATAAGGATCATAGGTCAGGCAGGTGTCTAATATTGAAGAAGCTTTCAAACAGGTTACTGTTGGAGATTCTGCGAAAAGCTTCAAGGAGGTCACATGCAAGTCACCAAAGAATTTGCTTCCAATTTCACAGGATTTAATTCAAAGGTTGGAGTGCTTGAATTACCAATCTCTCCAGAGGTTGTATCTTTTGTCACTGAAATCTCAAGAAAGACAATTTAAAAAAAGATAACTATGTGTTTTTGACTCACACAGCAGTTTCGTAGCGCGCTACGAAACTGCTGAAGGTGACAGTTTTGTTTCTGAGGATCTACCTTGAAAGAAACGGAGGATTATTTTGAAAAGGATGTTGCTGCAGAGGTGTAATAAGATCACTTGAGAAGTTTGAGCCCTAATCAAAAGGTAAATTCAAGAAATGAAGACATATACACATACCAAACCTTGCGCTACGAAATCACTGAAGCAACGTTTTTCAGGAGAAAAATTGTTTTAAGTAGTCAACTTCCAGGAGGCCTCCAGAGGAAGTGAAAGAATATTTTGGAAAATTGAAAGAAGTTTGTATTCCTAACATATTGAACTAGAGAAATCTCTTTCAGTTTCTTCAAATTAATTATTATCTGGGAGAAATGGGTGACTAAACATGCGCTACGAAACTGTTGTAGGTGCAAGTTTTTCACAGGCATATTTCTCTGTTTTACACCTGTTTTTCAAAGACACATTTTGGGAGGTAGGGACGGTGTTTAAAAAAAAAAAGATAGGTTTTGGTTCAGCATGGGTGGGTTCACAAAAGCCTCCTTCATTTTTTCCAAATACATTTTTTGTGAGACGTTATGAGCTCTGTCCCAAGACCCATTTTTCAACCAGAACAGAGCAAGGGACAGTCTCCTAGTTTCTAGGAACATCAAAAGGATGAGTCATCAAGGGCCAGTTGGAAGGTTATGAGCACCATCAAGTTCGCCTTCATGGAGTTTTAGGTGTCAAAGAATGTTTTAAATGTTTATATAAGGTTGTTGTAATCATAATAAGGAGTTACACTCCTAGTTGTATTAGGTCTCTAGGACTCCTAGTTAGTTGTCCTTTGTATTAAATAGTTAGTTTTAAGTGTCAAAAGGTTTCAAATTAGGAGGAATTCGAATTCCCCTCATGCTGGAGGAAGGAATCTACATGAACTCTATATATGGGAAAAGAACTAATGTATTTAGGGTTGGAAAATGTTAGAGAAAAAGACTACTTTTGTAAATGCTATGCAGGGATTGATATATACAGAAGCAGTTGGACTTTTTTGAAGCTAAGATTCTTAGTGTACTTCAGTGAGCTTCATATTTTATCTTTGATATGCTTTACTTCCATATTCTTAATGCTTATTACTCAGAATTCATGGAGGAACATGCTCTGGCTTCCTTTAAGTGTTAAACTATGGTGAATTGAGTTCTTGGGTCCTATCTTTGGATGTTTTTCTTCAATGTTTTAATAATTATTACTCAGAATTCATGGTTACTCATGCTCTGACTTCCTTTAGGTATTAAAATCTGATATATCACTTTAAATTCTTTCCTTTTGAATACCTCGATGTATCATTACTCAGAATTCATGCCCTCATGCTCTGACTCCTATGAACTTCAAGTTATTGAGACTTTCTTGAATGTGTCACTCTTTCATTGAAGTATATACCAGCCTCAATTTTATAATAAGAGCTATTTTTTATCCTTATATCTGTCACTGACTCCATAGCCGAATGGTAGAAAGTCTCCATCTTCCAATCTACAAACATATAAAATCACAAACCATAGAGTTAGCCATATATCCATATCTTTAATCAATATCATTAACCCTTTGAGAGAGCCCTCTCAGGCTAAGGAGGCTAAGCCTCAGCCTAAAGTAGGTTTCAAATAGTTACTTAAAGTCTTCCTGGTCAGTAGCCTTCAAGGGTCTGATTTTGAGATAACAGTAACTATTCTTTTTATACATATAATACTTTCATGATGGTGATGTTCTAACTCTATTATTAACTTTAATGAAGAATACTACATTTAATTCCTAATTGTATTCTAAATATCTAACACTGGGGACTTCTGGAGACTTTGGGCCTAGTCAAAAGGAGATCTACTACTTCAATTGCGTTATAATTTTTTCTGTTTATTCTTAACTATTTATTATTGTTAGTTTGTAAAGTTAGCACCATTCTGATTACCGTGAGGATTGATGATTCTAGTTTGTGTGTGTTCTTTAGTCAAGATTCTAGATTTAGTTATGTGTTACATATGTGTGATACTCTTTATTGAATTTTTTATGTTAACTTCATTATTAGATTGTTGTTCATTCTAGGTAATGCTATCACAGATTTCAAAGCTGGAGTTGATTGCTTTCCATGAGATGTTTATATGGTTATTTGTTGTTAAATTTTTATAGCTTTCCTTTATATTAAATGAATTAGTTTCAATACCAGTTAGATTGTTGAGAGTGGTTCTTTCTATTTGCATTTTGATTTAGTTTCTTGCATAATAGATTAAGTAGACTTGAGAGTGTGTTTTGAATTTCTTTCAGAATTGTTTGGATTGAATTTATAGAGATAGACATTAGTAATTGCAGCGATTCCAACTTCTTTCATTATGAATTAACCTCTGAACTCACTATATATATAGTGATGACACTCTTGAAATAAAAAGACTTTCCCTAGGTTGATGATTAATGTAGGTATTAAGATTGCTTGTAACAATACATCTTAGTGCACCAACATTTTGACATCGTTGCTGGGGAAAGTGTTTCAAATTGATTTCTTTTTAGATTTCTATAAATAACTATGTTTTAAAAACGAGAGGTAAGAACCTACATAACCAGCAAGTAAAGTTCTTGCTCCTCAGCCTGCTTTTCAACAATTGCATAGAGGTTAAATAGGAATAGGTCTTTTTATGAATGGCCAGGAATAAAAAGATAGAAAAAGATCAGAACCCCCCACCTAAATCTACAAAACCCAAGGGATCGATGAACCTTGGGAGAACAACTTTTATAGAAAAATCATAAGAAAATAAGAGTCTCAAGCATCAGTAGGATTCCATACTGTATCTAGAAAAATCCCTACCGTAATCCCTCAGGTAGCAGGCTCACCATTTGTAGCTTACACTGAGATTCATAGCCAAATTGTAAGATCTGAATAGAGTTTTCAGGTTAGAACAAATTTACATTCCAATCCTCTACAAGAGGGAAAATCATGCAACTTAAGAGAAGGAGAGGGAGAAACCAGCGGAACTGCTAAGGCAGGACCACAGTTGTCTGAACAAGGATCTCCTATGATCCTAGATCTAGGCAGTGCCACAAAATCAACTCGAGTTGGGAATCCTCCGCTTACCAGAAGAGCACCCCTAAAATCCCTGAATAATATTGGCACATTTTTTACCAAATTGAAAACCAAGTACCTTAAGGTCAAACCTCGATATTGGAATACCCCATAGTCGACCAAGTGGCCAATGCCCCCATGAAAACTATTCCCTTACAAAGCATCCCAACTTTTCATGGGATGATCACAAAGGATCCAGATGCCTTCTTATTCAAGTTTTATGTCGTCTATAGAGGGTATGACTATACCACCGACCCTCAAAAATTAAAACTATTCCCTTCTACTCTAAAAGGAGCAGCTTTGAGGTGGTTCATGGGTTTAGGCGGAAGTACTATTAACTCTTGGGATGACATGGAAACTTCTTTCCTCACAAGGCACCAGGACTTTTGCAAGACCAGGGAATTAAAAGATGAAATATTTAAGATGGTTGCAAAGGATAATGAAACTTTAGAAGAATATGTTGAATGGTTTTACTATAATTTGCAAAGATCCCTTCACACCACTTTACTAAAAGAAGTCCTGAGAGTTATCTTAATTAAGGGAATGAAAGAAAAATAGATAGAAACTCTAAATTTGATGCGAAAAGGAGATATTTCTCAAGAATATTATGATGAAATCGTTCACTTGTGTATCAGGTGTTCGCGAGGTAGCACACGCATTGGGTCAGGAAGTCGAGATCCTATGACTAGAGGAAGTAAACAACACAGTGGAGGCGTAATAAGAATGGAAATCGGTAACCGCCTTGAAGGCTTCAAGATGGACATCCTGGGCACCCTTACAACACAGTTGGGCATCCTATAGGCTAAATAGAAACAAGCCTTAGCAGAATAGAACTTGGCCATTTTCTGCCCACGCTACCGGAAGAAGCACAACAAACGGGAGTGTCCATTGGACATGGTACATACATGTGCCATCTGCACCAAGGATCACACCACTGAACACTGTCCATCACTTCCAGGGCTGAAACCATTTTTCAAATCACAAGAAGAAGAGACAAAA
This sequence comes from Pinus taeda, assembly GCA_000404065.3. Classification (NCBI taxonomy): domain Eukaryota; kingdom Viridiplantae; phylum Streptophyta; class Pinopsida; order Pinales; family Pinaceae; genus Pinus; species Pinus taeda. Next base: position 68,167 of record APFE031523013.1, on the reverse strand, counting down.
CCAATATAGTTAATGAACCAACATCGACGGTGGTAACAAAATCCACAGGTATGTCACAAGACACATCCCACTTCTTTCCTTCTTCATCATTTAATTAGCAACAGAACCCAAGGGCGGCATGGCAAGGTCAAATGCCTTACTCAAATTGGAAATCCCAACCATTTCCTATGACACCTTGGTCAACTCAGTCCTTTTAGGGTAATGGCTGGCTGAATTCTCATTTTACTCCTATTTTGCAAGGTAATCCATATCCATGCAAGTGGCCTGCCTCTACTTCACAAAATCCGAACTGGTCTCCGAATTGGTAGTGAAATTTAGGGATATCCAATACACATATGGGAACAGATCGTAAACCTCAACCTACATTCTGAACTCCATATCAATTACAGCAAAATCCGCAGCCCCTTCTACATCCTCAATTGCCAGCTCAACCGAATCTGAATCCCAATAACAGACCGGTTCAACTGGTGCAAATTGTTGAAAGCTTGGACTATGAGATTGAATAAAAATAATGTAATGAACTTATATTAAGGTTAGTATGCATCATCACCCTTGGGGAGAATAGAGACCAACCATCAATTAAGTTAGAAACCCAACTTATACATACACCATCAACTGTGACTGACACATAAATAAAACAAGAAGAAGATACAAATGAGCATAAAGACCCTAAAAAACTCATAGTTACTTCTCCCCCATTCTCCAAAAGGTTAACAATACCTCATCCAGTTATTTATCTAGACTTTCATCTTGTAGGGGAACTGAAAAATATTTGTATTAAAATTCCTCTCCTCCAGGCCATCCAAGATATTCTTATTCATGCTAAAACAATTAAAGAGCTATGTGTGAAGAAGCCTACGAGGAAAGCAAAAAATTCACCCACTATTCGCATTGTAGGGACCTTGTATTATTTGCTCTGAGGAGGGGAAACTATGGTAAAGTATGAAGATCTTGGGAATCCCATAGTTATAGTTTAAATATATGGTCACTCCTTTCCAAACACACAAGTTAATTTGGGTGCATCCATTAACATCTTAACAGTAGAAACCTGTAAGACACTTGGCATTACAACTCTAGAACCAACCACCACCATGGTAGAACTTGTTGATCGTTCGATGGTAAGACCAGAGGGAACTTTACAAGATGTTACAGTTTTTGTTGATTCATGGGAGTATCCAGTAGATTTTCTTGTTATAAACTCAAAGAGTCGATTGGATGGGAACCCTCTGATTTTGGGCCCACCTTGGATGGCAACAGTCAATGCTTATATAGGCTGCTGAGAGGGTAGATAAGTGTTGTTGGTTTTCTGGTGTATATTCATAGTGTTGGGTGATCTAAGCTTTACTTGAGGTGAAGAAGGGCTTTCTAGCTGGAGGATGATGCTAGGTCAGAACATATGGTTGTAATCCTCTTGCTACTTTTCATCTTAATAAAGCTATTGAAGTTTTCCTCCATATTTTTGTATGTTTACTTATATATGCATTTGCATGGTTAAGACACATCTGGTCCTGTGTTATTTATGAATATAGATCTTTTTTCTTCGATAGTAGTATGTTGTTGTGATTCCATAGGTGCTCTTTGAAGCTGGGCAGATGAAGAAGAAGTAGTGAAGCTCTATCAGGAAGGAGAGGAATCAAACAAGGAAATCAAGCGCAAGACTAAGGTTGGTCTCCTTGGTTCCACTCTTATATATTTTCATGTCTCCTTGGTTCCACTCTTATCTATTTTCATAAAGGAAAACGAAAGTAGACTTTACTTGTTTGTTTCTAAGATAGCTACCACTCTTAGTGGTAATAACAGCATCCGAGTGGACACTATTCTCGGTAACAAAATGCCGACTCCACTAGGGAACGACTGGATTGTTTGTTAGCCTATCTTTGTTTCTTTATAAAATTGCAGACGGAGCCTGAAGCCAAGCCAGTTAGCCTTCGAATTGCATTTGTTATACAAATGCAAAGTAGATCAATGTTACTTCAGTCTATCTTCGGGTTTTGTTTATGAATTAAATAATCGATCTGCAAACAGTCTAATTGCCTTAAGTGGTGGCTCTAGTAACCTCATTAGATCTACCCCTGTGATTTACATATACTGAACATCACTTACTCAGCCTAAATCCATGAACTGAATTGCAAATTGTGAGTAAAAACTCGTTCAAAGTCTCGCACTAGTGCCATTGCACCCTACCTTCAAGGCATTCTGTATGCATCACACTTCCCGAGTGCAGTAGGTGCGTTGCATACTGAATTCACAGTGTGAGAGGTGCGATGGTCAGGGAAGGTTAACTTTACGTTCAGACTTTTGTTTTTTCCTCACTGTTTTCAGTCCTATTCAGGAGTTTGGTTGTCTGTAGTCAGTGTATTTACGTGAAAATCCCCTTATCTTACATTATTCCGCATCCATAGTGCAAAGAACTGTAAGTGTTTTTATGTATTGTGCGCCATTTTCAGTTCTCTTTTGCAAAAAAGTAGCATAGTCGAACTGTCGTTTCTTGATCTGAAAGTGTTGTAGCTGTCATTTTCAGTTTTAGAAGACAATCCCATTGTTCTTGATAGTTGATTATACAGTTACTATTGCATATGATTTGAATTAATAGTTTTTAAAGTGTTGAAAAGAAATTTTCATTTCGAAATCTCAAAGTGTCTCTCCTACCTTCACTTCATTTTGAAAATAAATTTGTTGAGTACTGTCACTTTGAAAATAATTCAGATTTTCATTTAGCTTTCTTATCATCATTCATACATTAAGAAGGCTGAAAAAAAATACATGCATGTGCATTTTCATTTAGACTGCTTGGTTTGATTTAGGAGAGTGCATTTAGCGTGTGCTCTGTGCTCTTTGCTGAAAGATTTTTAACTTTCTTTCCTTAGTAGCTAGGATTTTCATTGCCTAAATAAGATTAAACGTTTGTTTATCATCTTAGACTGCATTTTAGGAATTGTATACACATCACGCGGTGAACCTGAAAGGAAAATGTTTAAGCAAGATCAACTTAAAATAAATTTAATGAATCTAACAATGCTTTGGAACCTAATGCACAACATTTAGAGGTCTAGGCTAGAGACGTATTCCGACGTCATAAAACCTGGTAACTGTTGTTTTCATTGTTGGTTGGATGATTCCTCCACTCTGAGATGGTAAGTACCAGTACGGACTTATGCTCCCACGTACTGTCGAGTATATTTTGGGAGACCACAATAGGTTGCATCCTTTATCCTTAGGAAGCCATGTCTGCCGCCCTATCGATCGCAATGCACTGAACACGGCATACAGGAAGATTGACTGCCATACTGTAAAAAGTATTTTTCAGTTTTGCGATTGGTTTGGTAATCCCCTCTGCCTAGATCTCCAGAGAAGTCCATTTTAATCCTTTTCAGACTCCTTAAAGGAAAAGGTCCTCTGAGCACTTGTCACTTCAGGCTCAATAAAAATCGAAGGCGACTAGAGTCATCTTTTGTTTTTTCTCGACTCTTTAAAATTGAAAAGACAAGTTGTGTCAAAGCATCTAAAATCATTTAATTCGAAAAACATTTTTCCCTTTTATTTTGAGTTGATCAAGTAATCCACAATCATGGAAGAAAGTCAATCAAAACCACGTCGTTCGGGGAGACTTATGAATCAACCGTCGTTGACTCCGGAAGCGAAACCATTCCGGAAAAAATGAACTCATTTGACTGGATCAAAGTCCCCTAGGTTGGTTGGAGCAAGCACTCCAACATCCTCGAAGACTCTGGTTACTCTGAACATTTCTGGTATCCATGCCTCTACAGAAGAAATTCCGCAACAACAAAAGGACATTGCAACTGATCCTAGTTTGATGGAAAACACTTCCATTCCTGAACCGGCTCCATCTACAACTGATTTGGAAGGTGTTACTCCCCAACCGTCTATTGCTGCATAACTTATATCTTCTTCAACACCAAAAATATTTTATGGTCCTGACGGTATGCCTCTTCCTCTCAGATTTATTGCCATAGAAGATATTGTGGAAGATCTTCCATCTAAAACTCCAACGAGACTTGGAGGTGGGATCACCCTATATCCTTCTTCATCAAAAGATATTCACCTGTCATCGAAAGTTCCTGAAGAATTTCTAAGGAATCTTTTGGATAGGCTTAATATGTCTGAAAAACCATCGACATCAAGGACTGTGTTACTGGACACAATAGCAGCAGAAGCTCCTTCTGCTACTCCGACAATGTTCGCCGGCGTGCCATCTATCCCAACCAGCTCTCAATTGCTGGATGGAGTCCATCCAGGGGCTATTTTGACAGTATGGGATGTTCCCGTTTGTTCGTTCGGAATTATATCTGGAATCTCTTACCTTGAGTCTCAACAAATTGATCCTTCACAAGGTCAATTTGGGCAAACTGGTCCCCAGAGGCAAATCATTCCTTTGAGTACTGGATTACCATTGTATGGAGGACCTTATACCCTTTCATTGCCTTCCTCAGAAGGACAACCATACATGAGTTCACAACAAAATTTGGGTTATGCTGGAATCACAACTAGCGGTTGGGTGCCAATCCTACCTCAACAACCAAAAGTTGTATGCTCAATACAACAAAGTTTACCTATGACAAATATATCCACTACGCCGACTATTGTGGCAGTATCGCAAGTACAAGCATTACCAGTTGTATTCCAACCTCAAGTTTCGCAGGTTGTAATGCAACAATCTCTTGTACCTACGACACAACCGCAATCACCAACTAGTGGAATGGCACAGGTTCAAACGGGGAACGCCAACCCCCATGTTGGTCAAATAGTCAGTACTGGACAACAGCCCATGGCTTCACAACCATGGCTGGTGCAATACCAACAACTGCAATTCTAGCAAGCTTACCAAGGATATGAGAAACAAGTCTTTGCAAGTAATGGGCAGCCGTATCAACCATATCATAATGGTTATGCCCATCAACCTTACCAAAGTGACCAACATCAAATGTGTTATGCTGGTATGCAAAGACCAACTATTCAAACTATTCCATATTATCCTAGGTATGCTCAACCAAGCCTGAATTGGCAGTTGCCTTTTTTGGCAACTTTAGAGTTACCGGATCCAAGTCGAATAACGAACGATCCAATTTCCTATGCTCCTTGGTGGCCAGCGATTCTGCACAAAATTCCATCTGATATTTCTAAATTTAATGGAAATCTAGGAGAAGACCCATCAAATCATGTGATGACTTTTCATCTATGGTGTTCATCAAACACTCTCAATGATGATTAGATCAGGCTTCAACTCTTTCAGCGAACGCTAACTGGTCCAGCAGCAAAGTGGCATATCGAATTGCCTAGAGCTTCGTTTGATAACTTCAGTACCCTAGCCAAAACTGTTTTAAACCATTTTCAGTTACCTATAAGGTATGAAACAGGAATTGAGCTACTTACCAATTTCAAACAAACGATGGCCACTCACATATCCGATCATATTCATGAATGGCGACGTCATCGTAGAATGGTAAAAATGTATGTTCCAGATCAGCTATTGGCTGAATGGTTTATTAAGTCTCTCTTACCTACTATTACAGAAGATGTGGCAAAGGGAAGAGTCGTCATTGAAGAGCAATTTATTTCTCATGCACAATATCTAGACTTGATCAATACTCAGTCTGGCATTCTCTATGACAAAATCCCTGATGCTCCTAGACCAAAATTTTTCGTTCCTCCGCCTCCTAAATCAAACAAAGACTCTCACGTTGGCGATGGCGTGATAGGTACGAAAAACACTAAAACCACAAAGGCTACGTCGAAAAAGGCTGCATGGTTTCGAGTCAAAATGAAAATGAAGAACTTCTAGCCTCGAAAGTAAATGACGTGTCAACAGACAAAGGAAAAAAACCCAAGGAACCAGGAAGCAAGAAGAAAAAACAAGGTAAGAAGAAAAACCAGGAGGACTCATCTCCTAAAAAATCTTCTACAAATCCTTCTGGGAATAGGAAACCAAAAACTCCATGTCATATATGTGACGAGGATCACTGGATCAGTGAGTGTCCATATAAAGATGAACTTATAAAATCCTTCAAAAGTTCAAAAACCTCGGTTGTATTGATTGATCTGTTTCCAAACCCAGGAACAAATTTGGTTGCTAGCGAAAATGCTTCCCCGTCCCAAGTGCTAATGATGTCAGTTTCAAAGCAACTGAATGATTCTCTCATATCGACAAGGAGTAAAGATTACGGGAATCCACAGATGTTGAACAACAAGGATACTGATCAACCTAGTAGTTCAACAACAACTTCGACCGAAGTTGTGCCACCCATCATTCTTGAATTAACAATAAAACTGCCAAAGGGAGTAGTACACAAATCGACGTTTAATCCTCGTGACCGAGTAGCACAACATTATAATATAGTGGAGGATTTAGCCCAATCGCCATCCGTGATGTCGACTCTTGAGGTACTACAAATTGCCCCTCCCAAAAGCAGGCTTTATTATCAGCAATAGGTGGGATTGACCTAACGGATTCCATTCTTGTATATTTTAATTACAAAGGATACGACCCTAAGTTACCAGCTCAACTAGCTTTCCTCATTCAAGTTGAAGCCCTCAACAAAACTGTTCATAGAACAATTATTGATGAGGGGGCATCCACATGTATCATGTCGATGAGCTGTTGGAAAACTCTAGGGTCTCCATCCTTGTCGCGATCGTCCACGACATTAAAAGCATTTGATGGACAAACATACACTCCATATGGGATTTTAAGCAACTTGCAAGTCGAACTGGAGGGAAAAACAGTAGAAATTGATGTTGAAGTTATCAACGAAAACCTTGATTACAACATCCTACTGGGAAGGCCCTAGATATATGCTATGGCTGCCATTGTGTTGACGTACTTTAGAAAGATTGCATCTCCCTTCCAAGGAGGAATCACAATCGTCAACCAACAAACATTTCTCCCCAACAGTTCACAAGTTACGGGAAGCATTCTGATGATCCACGGAAACTCTCAGTCACTTCAAATATCGTAGTAGGTCTCCTAAAAGACCCTTCCTTAATGGGGAATTTTTCCCTTCCGCCTCCGAGGAAGCTGGCAGAAGTGGCCACAGTGGAAACTTGTCCCATGAGATCTTCTACATCAACAAAAATGAAGAAGAACTCAGAACGTTTTGATAGTGTGGATCATCACGAGGAATTGCCTCCAAGCCCTACCATAGCTACATCATCTGATGATCAATTCAGTGATGTTGTACATTATGTACTGGGGGCATTGGAACCAGATCTTTCCTTCATAACCGCTTATGAGTTGTGATCAAAGGTTTCCATGAGGATAGTTCTTTTACTGTGTTAACCTCACTAAAAAATGAAACAACTCCCTTTCCAAATTGAGTCTTTCAAATATCTCGAAGGTAAACCTTCATTCCAACCACCGAGTTGAATGAAATGAAGCTTGGGGGGCATGCACCTTGATTTGCGTTATTATGCTAAGGGCATGCAAACTTATCACGAGCAGTGTTACCGCAGGGTTCAAGCTCGTTAAAAAATAAACCCGCCATGAGCAGTTTTAGCACATAGTTCAAGCTCCTTAAAAAATAAACATAATTCATGAGAAAATGTTTCCCCCAGAGTTTAAGCTCATTAAAAAATGAACCGGTAAATAACCATTGTGAATTCTGTATCGCCAGCTTTTGAGCCTTGGTCATGTTCTCATCATCACCTCCACTCTGTTTTTAGCCAATCATTCACCCCCATATGATTGTTTACCCCTTCAAGGAACATCTACGAAGAGTGATTCTATTAGCCATCCTTGTGACACTGTCGTAATTGGAAAATTCCAAATCTTACCTGGAATCAGCTGCTACCCGAAATCATCATTCGTTCCTCGAAAACGAGTCTCCTTTAAGCTCTTTTCAATTGACTCGTAAAATATGAAAAGATTGCCGAGCGATTGGCCTCTCCGGCTCATTAAAGTAATCGGAAGTGCCATCCCTCCTCTAGATTTTAATATTTTTGAACTTGAGGGATTATTACACAAAAAGATCGAGCACTTGTCTTGTTTGGCTCGTTAAAACTATTGAAAATTCATCCCTTTTGTATTATTTTACGCTTTTTCGGACTTAATGGATTACATGAAGAAAACGAATCGTTGGAGTCTCCTTTCCGTTCGTTTTAGACTCTCTAAAATTGAAAGGGACCGAGTTATCTTTGTCGTTAAACTCGTTAAAACCAAATAGCGACAAACTCGTCCAGATGGACGAGAACGAGTTTCATTGTCACTAGGCTCGCTAAAATATAGTGACAGGTTCACCCGAAGGGCGGATTATAGAACAAGCATATGTTATCCTCCTCAAGCTTGACAAAAATAAAGAGGTACTGGTCAGCAATGACTGGGGAAAATTGGGAAGAAAACTTGAAAAAACTTTATTGGTAGCAAGTCACTCCTGAACATGACACTTTCCTTCCGCATCCAAGCCAGGTTGGGTTGTTCTGTTCACTGGTCATTACCATTGGTCCATCACACCATCCATCTTTGGGGTTAACGCTACCAATCCATCGTCAATGTCACCGATATGTTCAAGAGAAGTCATTCAGACAATTCGCCTTTGTCTCATCCACTGCAATACATTCATGCTCCATTCCTTCATGACCGCCACCCTGAACCCTATATCGTCAGATTGTTTTCACCTCCAAAATCATTTGCTTTGTTCCATGTCGTTGATGTGGGATTCATTAAGGCCCTCCTGCGACAGGTCACTTTTTGTCGACATCAGCTCATTATCCAAGAAGTTGTCTTAGAAACAACCCTTTCAGTACTTTGAAGCTTACATGCCTCAAATGCAAGTTTCTCACTTTTGGCGACAGGTTTACATCAATGGCCTACGACCGAGAGATTTTACGTGGTGTTCGACGCCAAGTCATTTTTCACACCATGTGAATTGTACTGTACTACCGTGAGGGTCATTGTCATTATTGGTGATTCATCTCACGTTTGTTAATCGCTTACATCATTTCCTGGTAATCAGGCGATGTCTTTCCATGTTCGACTCCAGAACATTTTTCACATGGATCGACTTGTACTCCGAGTGAAGATTGAATGAGTTTTGAAGACCCCAGATCTAGTTTCATTCATTCGGGCTGCGATATATTCAGGAATATAAAGACATCAAGTGTACATCATTGCCAAATAGCTGATCATCCAAATCAAAGGATGATGAGTCCAAATCATCAGTCTGCCACACAGACGATTGTCTGTCCTATGTACATGAAAATGAATTTATAAAGCTGAGCATGGGAATGCCCGCCTCAGCTAGATCATGAAAATATGTTGTCAAAATAATGTATTGTATTGTATCTTATCACAGGTCACCTCCCAGCTCGAAAAAACTTCGGATCCTCATAGTAAAGCATTTCACCCGACATCAAAACGATTAACGACCTCATGCTTTAGGGGGAAACTGTTATAGACATTTTTGGGAACTTCAAGCCCAATCATAAATGTCCATAAACTGAGGACTCATAAGTCCCTAAAAGTGTTGCTTCACTGCCTAAAGGAACAAGGTTAGCTGATTACATCATCTCCCAGAAGTTCTCCACTAAAAACTGCTCATAAATGGTCAAAACTGGACCATACTGAAAACACCGTGCAGAGGGTGTGATGCATATCACCTTCCTATTATAGAGGGTGTGATGCATACTGAATGGCTCCTATGTAGGGTGCGACGGTCGGGAATGGACAAATGGCAGGGACAAAATGCGAGGTGGAAGATCATGGAATCTTCCAGAAGCTTCCCCTCTGACACTTGCCTCTCTGTTTTCTACCAGCGATGAGTAAGAGATCATCATTCTCTAAGTGGAAGTAGGAACTATCAAAGAAAGGACACTAATCAAGACCCCAGAAGATGAGTCACCTCCCTACAATCATCTATATATGGATCCCTCATCACAGAGATCCAGAGGCTGGAACCTTGTATCTTGTAGAGAAGTGTTGTTGGTTTTCTGGTGTATATTCATAGTGTTGGGTGATCTAAACTTTACTTGAGGTGAAGAAGGGCTTTCTAGCTGGAGGATGATGCTGGGTCAGAACATATGGTTGTAATCCTCTTGCTACTTTCATCTTAATAAATCTATTCAAGTTTTCCTCCATATTCTTGTATGTTTACTTATATGTGCATTTGTATGGTTAACACAAATATGGTCCTGTGTTATTTATGAATATAGATCTTTGTTCTTCGATAGTAGTATGTTGTTGTGATTCCACATGTGCTCTTTAAAGCTGGGCAGACGAAGAAGAAGCGGCGAAGCTCTATCAGGAAGGAGAGGAATCAAACAACAAAATCAAGCGCAATACTAAGGTTGGTCTCCTTGGTTCCACTCTTATCTATTTTCATAAAGGAAAACGAAAGTAGACTTTACTTGTTTGTTTCTAAGATAGCTACCAGTCTTAGTGGGAATAGCAGCATCCGAGTGGACACTATTCCCGGTAACACCAACAACAAAAACTCATTCATGTCCTGCAAAAATATAAAGGGGATTTTTCCTGGGACTATCCTGACATGAAGGACATAGACCCATAGTTATGTACACATCATACCTACACTGAAAAGGATGCTCTTCCTATCCAACAGCCTTAGTGGAGATTGAATCCAGATCTCAAGGAAATATAAAAGAAAGGCTACAGAAGCTGTTGGGAATTTCATTTATCCCATTTCGGATAGAAAATGGGTCTCTCCATTGGTAGTTGTCCCCAAGGAAAATGGGAAGTGGTGTATCTGTGTGGATTATAGGGATTGAACAAGGAAACATAGAAAGATCACTTCCCTCTTCCATTTATTGATCAACTCCTTGATACTTTGGCAGGGAAGCAATTATTTTCATTTTTAGATGGCTTGAACGGCTACAATCAGAGTCAAATCGTCCCTGAAGACCAAGACAAAACAACCTTCACCTGTCCGTGGGGTACATTCGCTTACAAAGTGTTACTGTTTGGCTTATGCAATGCCTAGCTATGTTTCAAAGAGCCATACTTAACACTTTTGCTGATATAATAAATGAAGGACTTGAAGTTTACATGGATGACTTTACCTTGTATGGGAATGACTTTGATCATGCGCTATAAACATTAGAGAAGGTTTTGGAATGATGTATTGCTACCAAGCCATTCTTGTTAGGTGGTATAAATGCAAGATTTACACTAACATTTAATTTTCTAATCCGAGTAAGTAAACATAGAGGCATAGAAAAATATATTCCAGAATACGACCTTAGTGATCTGTTAAATAAAAACCAAGCTCTTGCAATAAATTCAAAAGGAGCATCACTCAAGAAAAATAAACAAGACTCTTTAAAGCAAGGTAAATACACTCTAGGAATCTACTTCTGGATCCTCTTTTGGGTTGAGTTAACTCCTGCAGTAAGTCTTCCTCAGTTGTCCAGGGGACAATGGAACGTAGGCCTCATTCAAAAGAACGTGATTCAGGAAATAAAGAACGTGAAACCTCTTAAAACATTATTGCTATGTTGCAAGCATGAAATTAAACTAGAAATCACACAACAACTTCATTCCAACTAATATAAGGAAATAATTGAATGCTTTAAGAAGAATCAAGATAATAATGCATTGCTTCTCTTAAAAACAATTCAATACTTTAGCTATTAGAGAAATATGCAATAAAAACCAATATATAATTCATGTTGTTTGGCCTAATCTTATTAAATACTTCCTTATAATATATGCAACATTTAATTATAATGAATAATTATGTGATCATTTTGTCAACAAGATTCACAATCTTTCCTTTTGCTGATCCTAAAATCTTCTTGCAAAAGTGCAGGAATAAATGTTTTTCTGTAAAAGTGTAGGAATAAAAGTTTTTTCTGCAAAAGTATAGGAATTTGCCTCATATAATATTCAAAGGCAATCATGAATACATATTAAGTTAAGTGAACCAAAATTCTTCATCAGCAATTATTTCACCATTACGTTATGGAAATAAACTTTTTTATGCAGCAATGAGATCAGGGTAAATATTTGTAATAATAAATAAGAGATGCAGTTAAAACATTCAAAGTTTACTTTAGCTCAGCCTTTATCAAAATATATCCAAAAGCATTGATATTAAACTTGAATAACGAGAGCAGTAAAATAAAAAATTTCGAATGAAATTGAAAATGAAATGATTGAAAGAAGAGCTATAAAATGAAATTGTGAAGTTATCTAAGATCACACTCACACCAAACAACTAAAATGCAGCAAAAGAATGTTAAGAGGTTTGGGACAATGGACTGGTTGGTGGGCCCAACCATCCAGCTCATTTCCCTTGCAGCAATTAAGTCACAATCCTCAGAACAATATGGAGAATCAAAATTAGTCAGAAGTGATTGCCAAATAAACTCATTTCAAAGTAGAAACCAGAATTCAAAATTTAATGCCAAGGAAATTCATTTTAGAAGTCTTGTTATAGATTCATTAAATAATGAAATGTTGGTTCCAATGGTCCCCTCCATAGATCATCCCACTGGTGTGCAACGCCTCCTTCCCTACACAACAAGATCTAATTCCCTATTCTGCAACTGAAATACAATTTACAAAATACAAACTTCCATCCTCCTCCCACCTACGTAGCTCCTCACTTTTATATTTGTTTTTACATGATAGTTTCTTTAGAAAGTAACATGGGGATTGAATCCAAACTGATATTCATCAATATAATATCAGTACAACCATTTACCCATTAAAGGAATGAAGATATAGCATGAATTTCCCAAAACTGGCCGTTTTCTACAATTCTGGAAAAATTGGTTATCTTTAACAAAATTCCTCCAAAGAACTTTGCATATCTCCTTAACCATTATGAATTTTGGAAAATTGTTTTGAGGCAATATAGCTTGTTATATTTTCAATAGTAACCTCTCTCATAATTTTATGTTTCAGATCCATTGTGTTAGAAATCATGCCTGAAAATGACTGTTTGAAATCTGACATGCTAAAATTCTGGAAAAGCAATCTATTTTTAGAAAATTGCCTCAAAGACTGTTATGTAACTTTTATACCATTATGCATTTTAGATTACAGTTTGAGACTTTGTCAATTTTCTATACTAGGACCAAAACCCATGTTTCATAATTTCTTTGTTCCCCTTCTCCTACACATAAAATGAGGCGGAAGTTCGCAGTTTGGAAACTGCTACGAATTTGGGGCTGAGGCATTAATTATTGCCTAAACATAAATCCATATGACTTGGGTGTATCTTAGCTTATGTGGAAGTGTTCAAACAATATTTTGAATAAAAACCTCTTTCATATTTTCCTAGAGATGTGTCAATGCATGAAAGCCCCAAAATTAGTGCAAACAAGTTGGTTGAGACATGTTGGTGGAGGGATGTTGATGCAGGTAGAGCTAATGTAGGGAAAACTAGTATAGGAACTGCTACTACAGGAATGTTAGCACCTGCCACAAAATATCCTGATATTAATGACATTTTCACATTAAATTAACAAAACAAGAAGAGTTCATAGATCAACAATTGTCAACTCTAAATGCCTCTAAATGATAACTTAATAGTGCGTAAAACGAATAATAATCATTATAGACACTTAGTACAGACATAAAATTATTCAGGTAAATCATGAGAATTTAGACAAAATGGAGGCTCAACTGTGTTTAAGCAATGTCAAGTGTCACATGATGATGACAAAAGCCATAATCCTAGGACATTACATTTCTGCAGCAAGGATACAGGCAGATCCAGCAAAGATACTGGTAATTCTCTTACTACCTACACCTTGTACTCAGATTGAGGTACCTAGCTTCCTTGGATATGCAGGCTATTATCTTGTATAAAAAAAATTCACAAATTTTTGCGCCTTTTTATGCTTTAACATGAAATGTTGACTTTAAATGGTCTGACAAATGTGACACAACTTTTGCAGATTTAAACAAATTAGTTTTGACGACACTAGTATTACGTGGACCTAACAGGGTGTTTCCCTTTCACATTTCCACAGACGCATCATATGCAGCAATAGGTGTTGTCCTTAGCCAAGAGGAGGACATAAAACCTTATGTTATATATTATATCAACAAAAATCTTACTGCTACTCAACTTAATTATACAATAACAAAAAAGGAATTCTTAGTTTTCATTTATGCCATAAACAAATTTAGACATTATATAACTAGCTATCATTTTTTTCTATATACTAATCATTTCACTAGTAGGCACTTAGCTAAAAAACCTATTACAAATGGTCGAATGACTCATTGGTTGTTTCTTTTACAAGAGTTTGATATCACCATCAAATATTGTCCGAGCAAGGAAAACCTAGTCGCTGATTTTCTGTCTCGAGTTCCAAAGATAAATGATCCATTGGCAGTGGATGACCAATTTCCAGATGAACATTTGTTTTTCGTAGAAGTCAAAATGCCATGGTGTGTAGATGTAGCAAACTATTTGACAGTAGGAAAGTTTCCTAGGCACTTGACAGCAAGGGAAGGAAAAAGATTATCCATCGTAGCGCTTGATTTTCTTGGATTGGTGGATATCTTTTTCATACAGCGTCTAATATGTGTATACGCAGATGCATTCGTGATAATAATTTATGACATCCTGAAGGCTTGCCATGATGATCCCTGCAGAGGACACCTCGCAGATCATAGAACATGGCATAAGGTACTACAGATTGGCTATTATTGGCCCACTATTTTTAAAGATGCTAAGAAATATGCCCAAGCTTGTGATAGTTTCCAAAGGATGGGTCGACCTAGTCAATATGATGAAATGTCACTACATCCCCAATTGGTAATAGAACCTTTTGAATGATGGACATTGGATTTTTTTGGCCCATTTCATCCGCCATTAAACCAAAAGGCCTATATACTAACTGCCAACTATTATGTAACAAAGTGGGTAGAAACAATAGATTTGCCCAGAGCTACAGAAGAAGCTGTAATTTATTCCTTTTTGGGATATATGTGAGGTATAGTTTACCTCGAGAAGTGATAACAAATGAAGGAGGGAAATTTGTAGGACACGAAATTACAGCCACTCTAAGGAACCACTACATTACACATAGTGTCACCTCCCCGTATCACCAGAATGGGCAGGTTGAAAGCACCAATATGGTCATCCATGAAATTCTAACATAGACAGTCTCAACACATCGGCGGGACTTGGTTGCTAGATTGCTCGATGCCTTGTGGGCCTACCACACAACTTAGCGAAATACTATTGGATATTCTCCATACCAACCTGTATTTGGAAAAGAACCTATCTTTCCTTTTGAATTTGAAATAAAGACTCTCAGATAAACTCAGGAAGTGGGATTGGATCTGACAGAGGTCCAAACCAAACAACTTCAACAAATAAATGAATTGGATGAGGCTTGACTACTTTCTCTACAATGCACCACAATTATTTAGCAACAAAGGGAAAAGTGGCACAACAGTCTTATTAAAAATAAGACTTTTCGAAAAGGAGATTGGGAACTCCTCTATGACTCCAGATTCCAAGACTTTCTGGGCAAGTTATAGACAAGGTGGCTTGCCCCTTATGAAATCCAAGAAGTACATAACAATGGTACTCTGACTCTGACTACCAATGACATGTATGGCCATTCTTTCGGTGAATGGGCATCGGGTGCATATTTATCACAAACCACTCACCACAGAGTCTTTTTGTAAACGAGTACGTGATGACCCCACTATGCAAATTTTAGCTAAAGGGAGTGATGACCCGACAGATTTGATCTCATAAGAATGTATCTTTCTTCAACTATAAATAATGTATATATTATTTTATGGTTGGTTTTAATATAGTTAGGCATCACCATGTAAATATGAGGATTTCTCTTATTTCTGGATGTGTTTAGTAATTGTTGTTCAATCAATTAAACGATTGTTTTTCAATCAGTTGAATGATTGTTGTTTAATCGATTGAACAATTGTTGTTCAATAAATTGAACAACACGTTTTTGTGTTTTGTTGTTCAATGAATTGAATGATTGTTGTTCAATCAATTCAATAACACTTTGTGTGTTTTTTTGTTCAATCGATTGAACGATTGTTGTTCAATCAATTGAATAGCACTTTGTGTGTTTTTTTGTTCAATCGATTCAATGATTATTGTTCAATCAATTGAACAACAATTTCTTTGTTTTTTTATTCAATCAATTGAACAAAACTTTGTTTGTTTTTGTGTTCAATTGACTGAACAATCATTGTTCAATCAATTGAACAACAACTTATGTGTTTTATTGTCAATCAATTGAACAATTGTTGTTTAATCATTTGAACAACACTTTGTGTGTTTTGATGTTCAATCGATTGAACGATTGTTTTTCAATAAATTGAACAACACTTTGTGTGTTTTTCTGTTCAATCGATTGAGCGATTATTGTTCAATCAATTGAACGATTAGTGTTCAATCAATTGAGAAGAATTTATTTGTTTCTGTGTGTTTGTTGTTCCATTGATTGAATGATTGTTGTTAAATCAATTGAACAACATTTATTTGTTTGTGTGTGTTTCATTGTTCAATCGATTGAATGATTGTTACTCAATCAATTGAACATAATTTATTTGTTTTTGTGTGTTTTGATATTCAATCGATTGAATGATTGTTTTTCAATCAATTGAACATCACTTTTTGTGTGTTTTTCTATTCAATCATTGAACGATTGTTGTTCAATCAATTAAACAACACTTTTTATGTGTTTTTCTATTCAAATCGATTGAACGACCGCTGTTCAATCAATTGAATAAATCTAATTTCTTTTTGTGTTTATGTTGTTCTATCAATTGAACAACCCCAATTTTTCTTTTGTGTGTTTGTTGTTTGATCAATTGAACAGTTGTTTTTCAATCGATTGAACATCCACTATTCGGTAGAATGAATAACTGTGACTTCTTTTTGTTGTTTCATCATCATCATTCTTTTTCCCATTTTCTTTCTCTTCTACGTTTTGAATAAAAACCACCTGGTTGGATTTGTTCCTAAGATAAAGAAAAACAGTGATGTTAATACCATTATGACTTATGAAACCTTTTGATGGTAATATTTATTCAATAGCTAACATGGTGCATCTCTATAATGACTAGCTGAATATCTTCCCTTTGGACACATGATAAAATGATTTATTATTTTAATACCATGTTGGTTTATCTTTCACACTTTAAAATGTATAAATCCCTTTGATATGATGATATGGGGATAAAAGAATAATTTTCATTGGCATTGTTTTTACTTCTTACACCATCCCTGACTCTTAAGGAGTAAATGGGCCTCCTCTATTTACAATAAAAGCATCAAAATATGAAAATATGAAAATGCAACAAACATTGTATTAAAGAGGATAGGGGGTCTCAGTACGAGCCTGCCTACCATGATCGTAAGGATGTAGCGGGTGATGTTCCATTATGGCCACCACACCAAGGTGATGACCTTCTTGACAATTAAAATTGTCAGAAGGATAGGGGGTCTCATCACAAGCTAGCATGATCACTTTTTTATATCTTGGTGAATGGCACTATGATTATCTAGTTACCACACTAGCATAGTGGTCTGTTTATGGCAAGAAAAGGAGAATTATCTAAATACTATAAGGAGGACTCTGGCTCATTTGTAGGGTTAAAAAGCAACCCGGTCGAGGGTATGAATGCCTGCTAGCAGAAGTGGCTTTGCTTCTCGTATTGAAGTACCATGTTACACTATCCAATACTCTCTATCCTATTACCACATGTGGATTCGTTTCTAAAGGAAAATTTCCCATTTGAACAACATCTCTAATTTAATTAGCCGACATGCATGGTAACCTATATCGTATATGCATTATATCATTATTGTCCAATCACTTTACTGACAGTCATTAATATTTATCGTCAGTCATGTGTTTTTCACTTTTCCACCTAAGGTAAATATCTATTTACATAACGATCTAAATCTCTATTTTATTTTATAGGCATTTCAATTCTTTTGATGTGTACTGCTTTGATTGTCATTGTCGTATTTTATGCTACTTTTATTGATTGGTTGCCTGCATTTATGATTTATCGATGCTTTCTCCTTTTTTCCCATGTTTGGTAGGCATGGATGCCCTTTATTTATTGGAGAGGAGATGGTCTGTGTATGAACACCATGTGTGACAATTTATGGATAGTTTGTGTGATGATTATTAAAATGATTTTTGGTTAAAGGACTACATGATGAATGCATGTGTGCAATAATTATCAAACCATTTCTGATTGGAGGGAAGAAGGAAACCATTATGGATATCATGTGAATTGATTATGATCCTGCACCAAATATTGTTGTTGAGACAAATAACATAATTATCTTTGATATTAACTCTCAAAACAACATCATTTTTCTGTCAATAGTGTTAACATTTTCTAGTGTTGTTCCAAATTGTGAAAGTGTGAGAGAACTGCATGCAAGTGAACCAACCATAGAAAAATAGTAGCCATGGGAGGAAAATCCATTCAAAATGAACCCATAGTGCTTAGAGTATCAGAGCAGGCTCGTTTGATTCTTGAGTGCGCTGATTGGCTACAATACTTAACCAAATTACAAGGATTTCATGAGGAAATGACACTTAAATTTATGCAGAATTTACAGAATGGTTCTACCACAGTGAAAGGAAGGAAAATAACAGTCTCTGAAGTAGTCACAGCTGAGGTCTTTGGACTTCCAACAGAAGGAATAAGATGGATGGACAAACATGTTCTTTTGCAGGATATAGTCACAGTATTTCAGGACCCCGATGAGAAATTGGTGCGAAAAGGAAAAGGGGTTCACCCTATAGCTTTAAGACATCCATGGTAGGAATTGGAAGCCATTTTGTAGATGTATATCATGTGTGATGGATGACAGGACGTGGTAAAACCTCACCAACTTAAACTATTAGCTATTTTGGAACAAAAAATTACAGTTAACTTGCCATTTTATTTAAATTTTGTATTGCATGACGTTGCTCATTGGGTCAAAAAGGCAAAGGACCCACATACAGTCATTATCCATCTTGGGCTGATCAAATTAATCATCATTCATGGACTAGCCCCACAATGGCTAACCTAGGATAACCTTGTAAATCCTACTTTTACCCGACCTATAGAAAACATAGCAACTAAACAACAGGGCCCAAGAGTGATAGGTCTGAAAAGAACACAGAAAAGGAAGAATCCCTCTTTGGCCTTCGGCCCAGTAAAAATAAGACTTACTATGAGGATAAAGTCGTAGCGGAACACCCCAATTCTAATAGAGGACACAAGTCCATCTCACATGTTCCCTCCAAGTCCACAAGACAACTCTTTGTAAGACTATGACGAAGAGGTTTCCTGAGTACTGGAGAATATGGGGACATTCGGTGAAGGAACGGAGCTATTCGAGAATTCTAAAGGGAAAAATAATGCCCCCAACTAGTCTGCCCCTACTGGTAGCCTTGGTCATGATGAAACCCTACCATTTATTGATAATTTTGAAGGATAGAGGGAACCTGTTCCTTCTATGCAGAAGCCCCTTGAAGCAAAAGTGCATGTAGAGGAAACCATTAGTGATGGAAATCAAGCAGATGTTATTGATCCACTGTAACCCACAACTAAGGAAAACCCTACAGAAGAAACCATCGAGGGTGAAAATCAACCAGGGGGCACTATTTTTATGAAGTCCCCATAGGACGAGGCTCATATAGAACAAGACCCTGAAAATGATAATTGTTTAAGAGATAACATTCCATTGGAGTCTCCTGAG
Source organism: Pinus taeda (assembly GCA_000404065.3). Taxonomy (NCBI): domain Eukaryota; kingdom Viridiplantae; phylum Streptophyta; class Pinopsida; order Pinales; family Pinaceae; genus Pinus; species Pinus taeda. The sequence continues at coordinate 48,482 of APFE031523013.1, read as the reverse complement.
AGGGAAGTTCACGAAGAAAGAGACCTGGAAGGTGAAAATCCATTGGGAGACATGGTTCCATTAGAACCCCATCCTAATATTAACACAATTCCACCTGAACCTGAACCTAAAGTAAATACAATTGTACCACCACCGGTCAAAGACCTCATGACAAAGAAAACATACAAGAACAGACTCAGGAAGTTGCTTATAAAGTACAAGAAGCAAAAGAAAATAGTTAGCAATGAAGAGAGTGGTTGAAGGAGGTAGTCAGAGTCAAAAAATTGAAAACTGAATTGGAGACCACAGGGACCCAAACAAATCACTACTCTGGGGAAGATATTGAAACCCAAATTGAGACCCTTTTGGTTTATTCAAAAGAAACCCAAAGAGAGCAATGTCTTTTAGAAAATAGTGAAATGTAGACAGAAGATCCTTGGGTTTTCCCACGAGAAACCCAAACAGACTTCCACTACTAATGTTGTCATCCAAACAAATTTTGCAGAGAATATTTAGGAAGACTTCCATATGACCCAACGAACAACTGAAGTTGTTGTTCAAACTGATACTGAAGAAAACACCCAAGACAATTGTTGCATGACCCGAGAAGCAACCGAGGTTGCCGTTCAAACTGACCCAATGGAAGCATAGGATGATGAGGTCTAGACAGAGGATATGCCTAACTAAATTCCCCTAGTAAGGGAAGCTGTCATTAGGAAATTGCAAAATGAACTAGCCAAGACTCAGCAGGAATTGACTCGGCATAAAGAGGAAGTAGTGCCCCTATGAGTACACCAATTTGAGGCACTCACGGTCATAGAGGATGAGACTTTCACTAATTATAAGGATGAACAAAAGAAATTTGAAAAAGCACAGTACAAGCTGCAGAAGGGTAAGGAGAAAATAGAGACTATTTTCTCTCTTTGTTCAGATGCCTTGTCATGCTGAGCTCCTGTCACCAACTATGCATTGTTCTTGCTAGAAAGATACCTCTTATTGAAGGTTAAAGACATTAAGGTTGATAAGTCAATGGAAATTAAGACCACCCTAGACTTTGTCAAGTGTTTCAAATAACAGAATGAATGAGTACAATGCCTCTTGTGTGAATTGTACATGTATAATTTTTTCTTAGAGGATGACTTAAATAGTAATCCTGGTGCCTTCATAGGGGATATCCAATTCCTAGATATTTTTCCATTGCCACTAATCAGATCAAATGGGCTAAAGCCCATAATAGTTTTCAAAAGAGAGAATATGGCATAGACTTGTGGGTTAGGGGAGAACCCACAAAACCCTTAACCTCTCTGTCTAGCACAAACAGTTCATGAAACAAACAGGTGTTGTGGGTTAATTAGGACCGCTCCACACAGACATCATACAAGTAGGGAAGGAATAATTCTAGGAAATCAAAGACGAAGCTTTGTCTACAACTAGACAAAGATGGGAAGCCTCCAGTAATAATGTTAGGAACAAAGAGTCATTTGGATTTAGAAATTTCAATGTTGCCTCCACTTGCTTACACAAATACAACAACATTGTCCTAAGCATGGGCCCTGATTGGATAGGGTGTCGATATAGAAGTCCAATTATCTGGTATCCTCCAGATGGGTACCACATTGATTATAACTTTCCAGACCATCAAGTGAACTAGGATTTTGCAGTGCTCAAACAGAAAACTGTTAGAAAATTATATATTACGGAGAAATGGAACACATAAAATATTGTAGAAATATAAACACAGAAAACGCATAAAAAAAGAGAGACAGAGATATATGTGGTTCGCTTAGTTTGGGCTACGTACACGGAGAAACAATCAGTCCTTCTTTTATTATATTATCCAACAAACTGAAGAGATACAACCTACAAGAGATCGGCTGTAACAACCTCTTTGCTCTCAATCTCCTCTCTCTTCCTCACTCAGAATACAGATATACATAGACGCAATACAATTCCCTCATATATAGTTAGGGGTTTCCTTCTAGGGAAGAAAACCCTAAATTAAACATAACTTCTACCATCAGATCTCCACCTAATGAATGGCCCAGATTGACTAGAAATTACTATACTTTTGCAAGGCAATTTTACGTCTAATCTTAGCTTCGAGGGCGCTGCCCCCGAAACCCCCCGCCAGGGGGGGGCTCTCCAAAGGTCATAGCTACCCCCCTGGATCCCCCTGTATTGAATATGTTACGGGTGGCATTGCCACCCCATTTCAAACTGGGGTCCAATGCAGCAATACCTTTGAATACAGAAGATAATCAGGCTCCACACCCAACAATCTCCCACTTGGAGATTGATTATAGCAACTCCACCGCTGCTTCATTTACTGGACAATGACTCCTCTTTGGACCTAGCCATTTCTCATCATCTTCATCATACTTGAAGACCAATTGAAACTGAGCAGATTCTCAGCTTCTCCTGGGTTACAACTTTTGTTAGCATATCTACAGGATTCTGGCTAGTGTGTATATTTTCCAGCTTCAATTGTCCATCTTCCAATGCTAGCTGTATGAAATGGTACTTAATCTGTATATGTTTAGTCTTGTAATGAAATGCAAAGTTCTTTGCAAGATTTATGGCACTTTGGCTGTCACTATATAACCCACCCAACTCCTGCTTCTTACTCAATTCATCTAGAAACCTTTGTAACCAAATAATTTCTTTACTAGCCTCTGTAGCAACAACATACTCTACTTCTTTTGTTGGAAGTGCAACAACACTTTGGATTTTTGAAACCCAACAAATAGTTGTTCCACCTATAGTAAATACATATCTTGTAGTGCTCCTCCTGTTATCTCTATCACCTGCCATATCTGCATCAACATATCCCTGTAGAGCAATGCTTGAACCACCAAAGAATAATGCTTGATTTATGGTACCTCTCAAATACCTAAGAACCCACTTCACCATCGTCCAATGTTCTTTTCCTAGATTTTTCATGTACTTTCTTACAGCTCCCACTGCATGTGCAATATCAGGCCTTGTGCAAACCATTGCATACATTAAGCTTCCAACTGCTAATGCATATGGAACTTTAGACATATGAGCCATTTCTTCTTGAGTCATGGGACACGCCTCCTTACTTAATTTGAAATGGTTAGCGAAAGGTATGCTAACTGGTTTTGTATTTTGCATGTTAAACCTTTTCGACACCTTTTCTATGTACCCACTTTGAGACAATGTTAATTTGCGGTTCTTTTTGTCTCTAGTTATTCTCATACCAAGGATTTGTTTTGTAACACCCAAATCCTTCATTGCAAATGAGTTTTCCAATTTCCTTTTGAGCACATTTATTTCCTGCATGTTAGAGCCTGCAACAAGAACGTCATCTACATACAATAACAATATAATATAGCTGCCATCATTTTTCCTTTTGAGATAAAAACAATGATCAGAGTGACACCTAGTATAACCTTGTTAAAACATAAACCTATCAAATTTTAGATACCACTGCCTTGGAGCCTATTTTAAGCCATGCAAACTCTTCTTCAACCTGCACACTAGTTTCTCCTTCCCTTTGACCTCATATCCTTGTGGATTTTGCATATATATCTCTTCCTCCAAATCCCCATGGAGAAAGGTTGTATTTACATCTAACTGCTCAAGATGCAAATCTTAAATTGGTACTAAACTTAGAATAGTTTTGATTGAATTCATTTTAACAACAAGAGAAAATATTTCATCAAAATCAATACCTTTCTTCTGTGCAAACTCCTTCACCACAAGTCTAGCTTTGTACCTCTATTTTCCTCCATCTTCTTCCTTTAGCCTGTAAACCCATTTATTCTGCAATGTTGTTTTACCTGCAGGCAACCTGACTAAGTCCCAATTTTGGTTATATGCTAAGGAGTCCATCTCTTCTTTCATGGCTTGCTCCCACTTCTTCTTGGTTTCTACCTGCACTACTTCTTTACAACATTCTGGTTCACCAGAATCAGTCAACAATACATAATATAATGAAGGAGAGTATCGTTCAGGGGGTCTACTTATCCTGGTAGATCTTCTAACACCACTTTCAGGTGTTTGAAGTGCTTGTTTTTGTTGTGGTTATTGTTCTAGATGTTGATCATTATGATTTTCAGGCACCATCACTTTTCCTGTGATATCATCAAGCATTGTGTATTCTTTGTTTTCCTTTTCTTGTTTCCTTTCCTACAACTGATTCTTATACATGACCTTTTCATTGAATATTACATCTCTACTCCTAATGATTTTTTGATTTTCATAATCATATAAGCGATAACCAAAATCATTAACACCATATCCAATAAAGCTACATTTCTTTGATTTTGCCTCAATCTTTGTTCTATTTTATTTATTAATGTGGACAAAGGCTTCACAACCAAAAGTCTTTAAAAATGAGTAGTTTACCTTTTTACCTGTCCATGCCTCCTCTAAAATACCACCATCCAAGGAACTTGAAGGCCCTCTGTTTATTAGATAAATAGTATTATCTGCAACATCTACCCAAACTTGTAAAAGCAATCCTGCATGTAATCTCATGCACCTTGCACACTCCATGATTGTCCTATTCATCCTTTCTAACACACCATTTTCTTGTGGTGTTCCTGGAACTGGCTTCTCTCTGTGAATTCCATTCTCTGAACAATACCTATCAAACTCTTTGCTGCAATATTCACCTCCATTGTTTGATTTGAGACACTTTAGCCTTTTTCCTGTCTCATTTTCAACCAAAGATTTCCATTTCTTCGCTCTAATTTTTCGCTCTTCTTTTCTTTCCCAACTCCAAGGAATATGAATCTCTTCTATTTTCCATAAACATAATTATCATATAATTTTAAATCAACATGCTTCAAACCTAGCAACAAATTTCTTGAGTAAAGAATCTGCATCCCCTTCTCACTCATGTGCCCGAGCCTATGATGCCAAAATGTCATATCTTCTCCTCTAAAGGTTAAAGAATTAACAAAATTAGAAATACTATTGCATAAATACAATGTACCAACCTTTTCTCCTTTTGCTATTACTAGGGCTCATTTAGTGACCTTCCAGGTTTTATCTGTAAAAGTAGTTACACAGCCTTCACCTCCCAACTGACCTATTGAAATCATATTTTTCTTCAGATCTAAAACATCCCTTACCTCCTTCAATATCCATTGATTTCCATTCTATTGTTTTACAAAAAATATACCATTTCCAATGATTTTATAAGGGTTATCATCACCCAATCGAACCTATCCAAAATCTCTTTGAGCATAATCATGAAAATGTTTCTTATCAGGTGTGGCATGGAATGAGGCCCTTGAATATACCACCTAGGCATCAATAATATTTTCTAATGAAAGAATTAAAGCATCTTGCAACACATCACCTGGCACATTTGCTTCGTGGTTGTTTTCTTGTTGCGCGTCTCTTCCTTTTCCCTTCCAAGACTTGCAGTCTTTCTTTAGATGTCCTTTCTTCTCATATTTCCATCACACTATCCCCGATCTGGACTTGGATCTTCCATTCCTTGACTTACTGCGATATCCTGGGCTCTTTCCTCTTTCCATTTTTCTTCCCCTAGTCTCTACATTCAAAGCATTACCTGATGTCTCACTGGAGCTTTTTCGTCACATTTCCTCGCTAAGGATTGCACCGACAACATCATCAAACTTTAAAGTACTAGATCCAAAGACAAAGTTACTAATGGCCGTAACTAAACCATTCCAACTTTCTGGCAATGAGAACATAAATAACAAATACCTAACTTCATCATCAAAATTTACCCCTATAGAACTTAACTAACTGGTAACTGTATTAAATTCATTTAAATGATCAGCAATAGATCCACCTTCTGACATCTTCATATTAAATAAACGCTTCATAAGAAATAACTTATTTGAGGCTGAGGGTTTTTCATATAATTTGGCCAATGCCAACTTTAAACCCTATGTTGTCGTTTCCTTTGAAATATTAAAAGGCTACCGACACTGCTAGGCACAACCATATTGTTCCAAGTGCCTTTCTACTGAGAATATCCCATTCTGTGTCTTTCATACTTGTCGACTTCTTTGTCTTTCCACTCAATGGTAGGTATATATCTTTCTGGTACAAATAATCTCCCATCTGCATCTTCCATAGCTGGTAGTTTTGGCCATTAAATTTTTCGACCCTAAACCTACCATCTTCCGCCATTACTCCCACTCGAACCAGGAACCCTTCTCTCATGTGATTTTATCATCCAAATAGAACTTGGATGTGATACTAGTTGTTAGAAAATTATATATTACAGAGCAATGGAAAACATAAAATATATTGCATAAATATAAACACATAAAACAAGAGAGACATAGATATACATGGTTCACCTAATTAGGGATACGTCCACAGAGAAACAACCAGTCCTTCCTTTTATATTATCTAGCAAAATGAAGAAATACAACCTACAACAGATCCACTGTAATTCCCTCTTTGCTCTCACACAATCTCCTCTCTCTTTATCACTCAGAATATAGATCTACATAGACACAATATAATTCCCTCATATATAGCGAGGGGTTGCCTTCTAAGGAAAAAAACCCTAAATTAAACATAACTTCTACCGTCACATCTCTGCCTAATGAACGGCCCAGATTGACTATGAAATTACAACATTTTACAAGGAAATATTACATCTATTTTTAGCTTCATGGGCATTGCCCCCACTCCCCCGCCGGGGGGGGAGCTCCAAATAATCAACATCGCCCCCCTGGACCCCCCTGGCGGTGTGCATTTTACGGGCGGCGTTGTCGCCACATTACAAACTAGGGTCCAAAGCAGCAATACCATTGAATAAAGAAGATAATCAGGCTCCACACCCAACAGACTCATAACAGTACACAAGAACCCACTTGCAGAAGGCTACAACCTTCTCTTTTCTTCCAACTTCTACTCGAAAAGAGATACAACCCCCTAGCTCTTATACTAGCCAATATGTTTACCAGTACATAGGCGTTGGCCTACAGAAGGCTACGACCTTCTCTCTTCCTCTAGGGACCATGTTTCATAAATTTTCAGACTGAATACTCCTGGTGCACAATAACACAATATGAAGGCCATGTTTCATCAAATTTTCACATAGGACCCTTCAAAAGAATTCAAGCTCAAACTCAATAATAATAACTGCATCCACCAACAAATAGTCAATCTGAACAGTCAGATCATTGTCACCAGAAAATTGTGCTGAACCCAGAAACTTGCAGCATCATCCAGAACCAAGTGCAACCTCAAAAATCATATGTCATAATGCATACGCTACTTTAGTGAACCCAACCTATGTGTATACGCTACTTCCTTTAGCCAAACCTGCATATACCTCCAAAATTACTGAATCATAAAAACATGTGAATCAAATCTATACCAACCAATAACATTCTGAAGCTCTACTGTCAAATTATAGAGATCTACACAGATAACAGCAAAGATCACCCTTCTCACTTAATCAACCAATAAATCAGACTCAATCTCCTTATGCATTCAATTCTACTTTCAAATCTAAGAAGACATCATTGACATAAAGTAGTAACACAACAACGCTAATTATATATATCAGTCATTTCTGAATAACAAGATTTTCTTTTGCATACGCCACTTGGAAGAGTCGAACCAGCGTGTATACACGCCTTCACCAAGGCAAACCAACGTATATATCTACAAAAACTAACTTAAAACATAACAATTATTCTAGACTTCAGTCATACCTATTAGTGTTAGTATCTGCATACTTCCATCAGGGATCAAAATTTGCTCTTTGCATTTTCATTCTAGGGGTCCCATACTGAAAATTTTACATCATTTCATTAGGTCATGTCAAACTGATCCACTGATTGTTGTCTTCTCTTCATAAAATCTAAATTTTTCCCTCATAGAGTATACTTGCTGACCCTTCTTCAGGTTGTCTTTAGTTATGGTTTCATGTTCAATTTGTAATCATGCTTTCATTAGGTCACAGGGCATGTTTTCATTAGGTCTTAGGATTTCATCACCAAGGTCAAGAGCCTAATTTTAAAGTGTAAATAAAGGTCAATAGGGGTATGAGGATGATAAATAAGTCAAGCATGATGGCTTGTAGGTCATAGCCACTGAATAATTATCTTTTAACCTAATGTAATTTTCACCTCAAAAACATGTTTTTGAGGTGAAAACAGAGTATTTTCAGTTTATTTGTATTTCTTATGTAATTTCAAGTTACTATATGTAATAAATGATCCCAGCTTCACCAAAGCATCTCTCCTTGCCTCAAGACAAAGAAAAACTGCAAAAATCAATTCAAGTTGAGCATTATCCACCTGTAAAGACACAAAGAAGAAAAGGCATTAAAAATAGAGTTTTGAAGAAGGACAAGAAACATTAGAAAGTGGGTTTTTTAAGTGAAAAATCAAAATCTACCCCTATTTAAGCTCTCACATTTCATTTTCAGTTCATTGTTCTCATTTGGCAAGCAATGATTCAAAAAGTGAGAAGAAGAGGCAAGCTTGAGTGAGTTTTGGGTGTTGGAAGGTTGGCGCTGCGCTTCTGGAGGGTGGAGCTACGCTTATGGAGTAGTGAAGGAGTGGCGCTGCATGTTGGCAGAGTGGCACTGCACGCCTGAGGCAGGCAAGGTTGGCGCTGCGTGTTGAGCCAAGCGTTGTGTGTCTGGGAAATTTCCATAGTGGAATTTTACACTGGCGTTACGCTTCTAGGGTGGTGTTGCGCATTTGTGCACTAGTGCTACGCGTTGAGCAGAAGGGTTATAAAGCCCTCAAAATTTCAAGAACCTCCAAATTTCTCTCTCCTACCCTCATTGCAGGTAAGTTGACCTCCTTTGTTGCAGTTTTGGTTTGCATATACACATCATAAGAATCATTCTCCATGGCAAATATGAAACCCTAAATTTTCCCCTAGTTTTGCCTAAAACACTAAACCCCAATTATCATTCCTATCTCCTATCACTTACTACTCCTCTAAACTATATCCCCTTACCCCTTTATCCCTTTACCCCTATTCCATTTCATTTCCATCCCTTTATCCCTCGTCCCTAAGGGAAAATTCTAAAATAAAACAAGCCCTCCCTTTCATTTCCTACTCCCTCTTTCATTTTTAGCCCATAAAGTCATTTCCCATCCTTCGCTCCTAAAACACTCTCACTCATTCCCTTCATACAACCTCCAACCTTGCAAACATGGACCAGGAAGACTGAGACTATGAGGAGGAAAATACAGGTAGTGACACCTCGGTAGATAGAGCTAGGCAACAAAGAAAACCACACAAGGGAGGCAGGATTATCAAAGAAGAGCCATCAAACCTTAGAGAATTGCAGGCCTCTCAGTTGGCTGTCACATGTTTCAGATATCTTGGTTGCTAAGAATTCTATGAACAGGTAGAGGGAGTTCAATACCACCCAGAGCTCACCAGATTTTTTGTAGCCCATCTTCAGGACAACAAGGTGACTCTTGTTGGGGTGACATTCACCATCTCACCCTCCATCATTTCAGATGCAACCAGGATTCCAAATGTAGGGGAGAAGTGGTACAAGGCCCATGACCTGGATGAGCACTATTATGAGCCTTATATCAAACCTCGGTACAGAAATGAAGTGAAGAGACTTTTTCCTTTCAGATTTCTTGAAAACAAGTATGTCCCCATGATGAAAATCATCATGAAGTATTTCACTTGTGAGGGCAGGTTCTCCAGGTTGTACACCTATCACATCAGGCTCCTCATGCATTTTACCAGGGTGAGGATGTTAAACCTCCCTTACTTCTTGTTCAGGAATATTGAGAAGATGGCTCATTTTGTCTAGAAGAATCCATACCCTCAGCAGATGAGCAATCTCTATCATTACTCCCTGATCAAGATCATTGTGCTTCATCATCTTAACCTCCTCAACATCTCTTGGGAGACATTTATTTCTCATGACATCTCTAAGGGTCCTCAAATTCCTCCACCAGTGTCTCAAGAAGCAGGGGGACCTTCTAGCAGTGCTCAAGTGAAAACAGATGAGGAGGCCAAGGAGACTAGAACTACTCAGGTGCCTATTTACATGACATATCAGAGGGGCACAAGGATATTATTTGCAGCTGATAGGCAAGTGTTTTCCCACGGGATGGGGAAGGGACCTTGCCTTCTTCATCAGCTCATAGGCAAATGCTATTTCCACAGGATGTGGAAGGGACTTTGCCTTCGTCATCGACACAACAAGTACAGGTGCAAAAGCTGCACAAAGGGAAGGAAAATGTGTCGGATGATGATGAGTAGAAAGAGAGGGACTTTGATTTGACAGAGCGTGATGAGTTGGAGCAGCATTACTCTCATCATGGCATGGAAATAATTGTCTTAGAGGCCCAGGATAAAGAAACAATAAAGGACATCATCATACAGGAAAAGGAGGCTCAAGTACAAGCTCTGATGGAAATTTGGAGAGGGCCAAGTATGTCATCACATATTTGGAGCAAGAAAACAAGCGGTTGAGTGACAAACAAGTCCTCATGGAGCTGGAAATGCTTAAGGTAAAATGACAAAGTGGCAAAGAGGCACAGGTCACTTTGACTGCTTTTGATAAAGAGATTGAAGATGATAGAGACACTTGGCTTGAGAGAGTCAACTTTCACCTTGAGAAGTTGCTACAGAAGGCCAATATATATAATCATATGATCAGACACATGGCCTACCATTACCGGACCCAAAATAAGATTTGTAACAGGAGGGTCAGAAAAATGAAAAATAGGCTAAGGCGGGCTTTGAAAGGCAAAAAGGAGGAGGATAGGCTTAGGATGCTTGCTAAAGCTTCCTTGGATCATCAGAGAACTTTATGATGGTGCTTCTCACCAATTTTGGGCAAGTTTGGAGGAAATTTTGTCATTTCCAAATTTTGAAATTTTACACACAAGGAAAACTACCTAGACACGCAGCGCCACCAGAGCTGCACTTTTCCTAGGGGCACTCAATGAATAAATGGATTGCATTTTTGGATTTAGAGTGATGAGGACATGCACCCTAGAGAGTTTCAAAGTTTTTGGAATAGAAATCGTCCACCAAAAGGTCAAAAAACACCCTAAAAATGACCTTTCTGCCACTTTTTGGACACATAGAAAAAGTCCTGGGAGAATCAAGTCCTGAGGGGTCAAATGAGCTTAAAATGTAGAAATTCCATGTGTTTTGGAAATTAGACTTGAAGACCTTTCCAATTAGCTATCAATAGATAAATTTGGATGTGAGGAAGACCTCCAAAAGAGACCTAAAAGTGCCGCTACACATTGGGCCAGTGGCGCTACGCGTAGGGCAATTTTTGCTCAAGATTGCTATTTTTCAAGTTTTTGATTGTTTTCATGGATTATATCTCATGGGGGATGATTTAAATTTTTAAATTATGACTTGGAATGTAACTATGATAGATAAATAGTAATAGAGGGTAGATTCATTGCTTTAGAAGTCAGTTTGAGCTCAAATGAATCAGTTTTTCACTTTTAGAGGCAAGTTGTTGAGATGCCTATATTTCTGTTTCTTGTTCAGTATTAGTTAGATTAGCTCCTCATCTTAGGGATTTGGCCCATGAGGATGGGAGGAGGTTGAATTCATGTCTATATCTTCTTCTTCTTTCTCTATGTAGAGGGTTGGACTTAGTTGGACGCTCAGACCTTGATTGTACACCATTTTGTAGCAGTTTAGCAGGAGATTAATAAGAATTGCAGCTATTTTTGTGGGATCCTTGTGGTATGGAGTTTTAGTACAGTTTCTTCTTCTATGATTATATGTTAATATTTTTTTTTTTTATTTCATTAATCATTTCATTGCTTATGGTTGAATGTTTTCAAGTTTGATAGGCAGAATTCATTGCATTAGTGCTCTGCCTTGGGAAACCATTCACCATTTCATGTTTTCTGTAGTCTAGGAAGGATCTATGGTTTTCACATTCTCTTCTTAGCTTCTCACCAGTCTAAAAAATCTCACCCCATCAAGCCCTAGAGTGTTAAAGCCTATGCCTACCTTGCCCCATTGAACACCCTGCAATTTTGACGTAATTCCCTATACCTAAATTGTCTAGCTCCTCCTAATCCAGCAAAACCCCTTCGAAAATCCAATCAAAAATGTCATGGTACTATGCCTAGCCTAATATCCTTTACCTGATCTAGTCATCTTGGCTGAGATCCTTACGGAGAGAGCCCTCTCCCGGCCTAGTAGGGCTAGCTACTTGGCTAAGCATGGTTTATGGTTACCCTGGCATTGCCTTCCTTCAGCCTGAGGTTCAATCCAGGTGATAACATAGTGGCGACTCCACTTGGGAATGAAAGACTAATCACCCTGGTAATATCTTTGATTTAAATTCTTAAGCTTATGGATGATGAGTTTTAGAATTTACTAGGCTGAATTGGAAAGTTGTAAAGCAATATACAAAACTTCGAAATTTGAGCACACTAGCTTCAAGAAAGTACACTAGGGCCAATCCAGATCCAAATCTTTCCCCAGTAGTGGATAATCCTAGTTTTATTTCAAGAAGACTCAAAAAACAAGAGAGTTCATTCAGTCCCACACTTTCAATAAAAGTAGATTCCTGCCCTGATGAGTGGTTGTTTCTAGAAGATCTCCCCTTTGATTTGTCATTTGACCTTTCCCTGTTTGGAACCAGGTCTGAAAGTGCACTTGATGACATAGTTCTAGATCCAGAGTTTATTTTAGATCTCAAAGTCTAAAAGGAAAACTGGTCAATTGTTGAGTACATCTTAAATTCCCCTCAATCATCCCTTACTACTGCTAATATCCCTGAGCTTTCTGAACCAGTGTCCACTACCCTCAGTTCATCATTATTCCCTTCAACCACTGAAGTTCATTCCCAACCTCCATTTAGACCTACACTTCCCCATCAACCTATCATTCCCCATCAATCACCTATTACTCCCAGCTCTCCATCAACTACTGCATCAACTCCTAGTAGCCCAATCCTTGCTTTAAATCCACCTCGAGTTATGGCTACCCGGTATGCACCCCTTGTTTTACCTCAAAATCTTGGTGCTATGCCCATTGATTATCAAAGTAAAATACCTTTCTTTAATGCCACTCAAAACATTACAACTCAGCAACATGTTGATAAAATGAATGATTTCTTTGACCTCCATGAAGTAGAGATAGAATATGTGACTATGAGATTGTTTGTACAAAGCTTTGGAGGTGAAGTTCGGAAATGGTTCAGAGCTTTACCCACAGCTTCTATCACCACTTTATCAATCCTCCATAGGCAATTCTTGGATCGGTGGGAGGTGAATAAAAATCCACTTCATATTTTGTCCGGGTATGAAAACATCAAAATAAATGTCAGTGAGAGTGTGCAAGACTATTGTGTGAGGTTTAATGTAGTATATAATGCTATTCCTACCAACATTAAACCACCAGAGTGATTGACTTTGCTAAAGTTTCTAGACGATTTCGATGTTGATATGGCATATCAGTTGTAGGAAGGTCATCCTACCACACTAGAAAACATGCAAAAGAATGTTGTGAGTGTAAAAGCAAACTTCCTGGCCAAACGAGAAAGAATGAGATCTGAAAAAAGAGTGATCGTAAAAGAAGAAGCATCTACCTCAGATGTAGATATGGATACATTTATTCGAATAGTGGAGAGGATGGTTGACTGGTTAACCATCACAGATAGACATGAACCACCAATCTGGAATCCAAATTTTAGAGGTTAGTAGTAGTCCCAATTCTGAATCAAGCAGAGAGAACAAAAGGCACCAGACCAACCAACACAACAACAACAGATCAGAACTCCCTTGCAGCAAAATTATGTTCAGGGAATGGAAGAAGAATATGAAGATGATCCGATAATTGAAGCAAATCATTTTTTCACTGTCGATGGTATGCCCATATTTCTGACAAAAGATGAAGAATATTTAGAAGTTCCAAACATTCAAAGGGATGAAGATTTCATCTCAGCAAATGATGTAGTTTTGGAGGCTAAATCTGATGATTATCAGCGTGGTTATATGAATGCTTTGAATACATAGCAGAGGCATTATTCTTTAAGGAGCAAAGATGTACTAGTCAATCCCATTCAGAGAAGAAAAGATGTGCAATCAAAGAATGATTCCTCAAACACTCAGAAGAAAGGGAAAGAGCCTGCTGATTTGAGTCCCAGCAAGGTACCATCAACAAGTATCACTACAAATGAGAAGAACAATCAGCAAAAGGATAGTGTAGCAAAAGAGCAAGCAGATAAGAAGGACATTGTTGTCAAAGAAGTAGAAAAAGTTTCATCCTTTAATTTAGAAAGTGAAATTACTAAATTAAAAGTGTCCATTCCTTTGATTGAGCTGGTTAAGAATAGAAATTATAAACACCATGTATCTAGAATATTGCAAATAGATCCCTTTTCAAACATGGTAAATGTTGAGGACTATCATCCTGAACTCATTTTTGGTCCAACCATAGAAGTTCAGCCTAAAGATAGTGAAGTCCCTCCCTTTTATCTAAGTCTTAGAGTGCATGAGTACATTCTCCATAATGCTATGTTAGATTTCGGCGCTTCTCACAATTTGATGCTTAGAGCCATTATGGAAAATTTGGGCCTGGATATTAGCCGAAAATATCATGATTTGTACTCCTTTGACTCCGGTAGAGTTCATTGCATTGGTCTCATCAAAGATTTGGTGGTGTCTTTAGATCAAATCCCAGCCAAAAATGTCTTGATGGATGTGGTAGTTGCTGATATACTGCCTTGATTTGGTATTCTCTTATCTAGATTGTGGGGTGCTAAACTCAAAGGCACTTTACAACTTGACTTCTCTTATGCTGCCATCCCTGTTTTCTGTCAATTGAGGAAGTCGTATCGGGAAAAGAAAATGAAATACATGATCACTAGTAAAGAGAAGCCTGTGAATCATCCAATAAATGTTGTACATACTGATTTAGAGTCCTTTGTTTTGTACTCTGATAGTGGATTAAATGATGTAGATATTCAGCTTGTAGAAGTAGATGATGTACCAGAAATTTCCGAGAATTTTATAGCAGTCCTTAATCAAGAAAAAGAAAAAATAGCAAGTTCTTCTAAGCAGCGTCCACAACAACAAAAGGTCAGTGAAGAGCAGAAAAATGAAGTAATCAGACAAGGTAAGGCAGAGAAGGAAATATAATTTCAACATCTAGAAGATGAAGCCGACCTTTCGAGCATGGACTTCGATGGCGCGGTGGGTAAGGACGGTGCTGGTATTGGAATTTGGATTCGAAGCCATGCTTTCCAACCTACCAAAGTCCCAAGTAATGTTAGAGTATGTTCCTACAAGTTATCTTTTGATTGCTCTAATAATGAAGCAGAGTATGTGGCTTTGATTATAGGTCTTAAAATTTTGAAGAAGCTCGATGCAAAAAGGATTTCTGTTTATGGTGATTCAGAGCTAGTGATTAAACAGGTAAAAGGAGAATATTAAGAAAAGCATCTATAGATGAGAGACTATAGAAATGCAGTTCTAGATATTTTGAGGATGTTTCCTGAATATACCTTGACAGTAGTACCCTGAACTCAAAACTTCATTGCAGATTCACTCGCCACTCCGACCAATAATTTGAAGATTCCAATGAACTCTAGCAACAAATTTTAAATTCATATCAAACATCAAACTGTTGTTCCTGATAATTTGAGGTATTGGCAAGTGTTTTGGGATGATAAGGCAATTAATGCCTTTTTGCAGAATGAAGGAAAGTTCAAGAATGCTTCCATTGATGATGATTTTGATTCCAATGAACAAGTGGTAAATTAGATGGAGGTTTTACAGCTGAAGGATAATATTATTCTTAGAGGTCTTATACCTATAAAGGAGCTTTTTTATTAGGATGATGTGGCAAGAAAACCGAGCTTGGTTCCTACGGACAAAGGAGTTGAAGATGTAAATCTTGGAACAACTGACAAGCCCAAGCTTGTAAAGTTATCAAAAGCGTTGTCTCCTGAAGTAAAGGCTAAGTATGTTAGATTATTTTCTAAATTTTCTGATGTTTTTGCTTGGGATTATTCAGATTTGAAGGTGTATGACAATGATATCATTAAACATACTATTCCTATCAAGCCGAATCAAAAACCTTTTAGACAGAAGTTGAGAAGAATCAATCCAAAGTTGCTGCCATCCATCGAGAAAGAGGACCATAAATTGCTCAAAGTTGGCATCACTGTTCCAATTAGATTTTCTGATTGGATTTCAAATTTGGTCCCAGTACGAAAGAAGACCAGAGAAATAAGGTTGTGCATAGATTTCCAGAATCTCAACAGGGTGTCCTTAAAGGATAATTACCCTCTTCTTAAAATGGACCATATTCTGCAAAGAGTAGTTGAAGCATCACAGATGTCACTACTAGATGGTTACTCATGCTATATTCAGATCTTGGTGCATGAAAAAGACCAAGACAAAACTGTCTTCACACCACCTTGGGGAACTTTTCAGTATGCCAAAATGCCATTTGGATTGAAGAATGTTGGAGCCACGTTTCAACAGGCAATGGACATAGCTTTTTCTTATGAGAAGTATGTTTTCTTGGTAGTTTATTTAGATGATTTGATGATATTTTCTAGTTCTGATGATAAACATTTGCACCACTTAAGGGTTGTCTTTCAGAAATGTAAGATGTTCTGGATTTATCTCAACCCGAAGAAGATTCTTTTTGCCATGGACGAAGGTAAACTCCTTGGTGGAGGCAATTCAACATATAGACTTTCTGCGCAACAAAAAGGAGATTCAGGCTTTCAATGGTAAGATGAAATTCTTACGCAGATTTATACCAAATTTGGATGAACATTTACATGAAATGAATAATATGTTGAAAAAGGACAACACCATGAAATGGACTGAGGATGCCATGAAATAATTCAATTTGATAAAGTTTTCTTTGACCACAGCCCCAGTCTTGATTAGTCCTAATTATACTTATGATTTTATTATATTTTCATTTTTCATCCGAGCACAACATGGCTACAATGTTGATGCAAAAGAGAGATCAGATGGCACAACCCATTGCCTTTTTCAGTAGGACTACTCGAGATGCTACCTTGCGATACAATATCATTGAAAAACAATCACTGGCTCTTATAAAAGCATTGAAGGATTTCAGAGTATACATTCTACATTCACAGACTATAGCATATGTTCCTAATGTAGCAGTCAAGGATGTTCTGATGCAAACTGATCCGGAGGGAAGAAGAGGTAAGTGGATAGTAGCAATGTTGGAATATGATCTTGAGAATAAACCTACCAAATTGATCAAAGGACAAGGCTTGGAAAAACTGATGGCTGAATCAAATCTGCATGCTCTAGACATAAATCTGATTGCAGCAATGTCGGAGGATGAAGATGGTGGCTTGCTCTTTCAAGTATTAGAAATGTTTCTCAAATCACCTTGGTATTCTAATATAGTTTATGTTCTTCAGCATCTTTCACCACCTCCTGGAATGTCAAGAAGTAAAGGTAGGTTACTAAAACTCAAGTTTGCAAAATTCTGCATTTTAAATAGTGCTCTCTATTGGAAAGATCTGGGAGGAGTTCTTCTTAATTGTTTGGTTGAAGATGAAGCTCAGTAGGTAATGAATGATTTTCATAGAGGTGATTGTGGTAGTGTTTGTTTTGGAAAACAGCAGCTAACAAAGTGTTGAGATTAGGATATTATTGGCCAACTTTATTTTCATATTTGTATAAGAAAGTGATGGGCTGCCATGAATGCCAAGTTTTTCAAGGAAAAAGGAAGTTGCTTCCTCTTCCTTTGAAGCCAGTTGAAGTAAATGCACCTTTCCAGTAGTGAGGAATTGATTTCATAGGAGAAATCCATCCTACATCATCAACACAACACCAATGGATCTTGATAACTACTGATTACTTTACCAAGTGGATTGAGGCCATTCTGACAAGGCAAGCCATGGACACGGTAATTATCCAATTTTTAGAATCTAATATATTGTCTCGTTTTGGTTGCCTGCATAAGATTATAATAGATAATGCAGCAACATTTATGTCCAAGAAGATGGTTGAGTTTTGCAACAAGTACAATATTACATTGGGTCATTCCATGACATACTACCCGCAGGGAAATGGGTTGGCTGAGTCATCAAATAAGTCCTTGGTGAATATTATCAAGAAAATGTTGGAGGAAAATAAGAAGAATTGGCAACGAAATCTTGTTAATGCCTTGTGGGTTGAAAGAGTAAGCAGCAAGAAATCCATAAGTATATCACCTTTTGAGTTGGTTTATGGTACTGATACAGTATTTCCTACATCACTTGCAGTCCCGGTCATGAGATTATTACAGGAAGCTAGCAGTGAAGAGGATGATATTTAGCTCAGAATTAATCAAATGATTCACCTGAAGGAAACAATAGAAGAGGTTTCCCAAAACACTTTCTGGTTGCAAGAGAAGATAAAGAAAATTTATGACCACAAAACCAAAGCAGAAAAGTTTCAGCTGAAAGATGTAGTGCTGCAGTGGGATGCATGTAATGAAGAAAATGGAAAGCATGGTAAGTTTGATAATTTATGGAAAGGACTGTACAAAATCTCAGCTTATCGAGGACAGAATGCATTTTTGTTAAAGGAAATGGATGGTCAGGATTGTTCAGGAGGGCCAGTGAATGGTAGGCTCCTGAAGCACTACTACTTTTGAGGTTGTTCCATGAAGTTACTTCACCTTTATTGTATATACCAGTTTGATTTTCCTTGCAAGTTTTCAAGTACATTGTCATCTGAGCTTGGGGCCCGAAGTGAAGGATACAAAGTTTGAATGATTAGTGTCAAGTTTGGTTGATTTGGTTTTTTTGGTCAGGTTGAGGGTCGGTCGTGAGTCAGTTTTTAGTTTGTATTAAGTCATTTTTTTCACTATTTGTTTTGACCATGTTGCCCAATGGAAGAGGCACTTGGTCTATGGTCTTGTTGACACCTCCAAGGAGGTGCCATCCCCAATAAGGCCAATGTTAGTGTCAGTATCTGCATACTTCCATCAGGGATCAAAATTTTCTCTTTGCATTTTCATTTTAGGGATCCCATACCGAAAATTTTACATCATTTCATTAGGTCATGTCAAACTGATCCACTGATGGTTGTCTTCTCTTCAGAAAATCTAAATGTTTCCCTCATAGAGTATACTTGCTGACCCTTCTTCAGGTTGTCTTCAGCTATGGTTTCATGGTCAATTTGTAATCATGCTTTCATTAGGTCATAGGGAATGCTTTCATTAGGTCTTAGGGTTTCATCACCAAGGTCAAGAGCCTGATTTTAAAGTGTAAATAAAGGTCAGCAGGGGCATGAGGATGATAAATAAGTCAAGCATGATGGCTTGTAGGTCATAGCCACTACATAATTATCTTTTAACCTAATGTAATTTTCACCTCAAAAAAATGTTTTTGAGGTGAAAACAAAGTATTTTGAGTTTATTTGTATTTCTTATGTAATTTCAAGTCACTATATGTAATAAATGATCCCAAATGCACCAAAGCATCTCTCCTTGCTGCAAGATAAAGAAACACTGCATAAATCAGTTCAAGTTGAGAATTATCCACCTGCAAAGACATAAAGAAGAAAAGGCATTAAAAACTAAGTTTTGAAGAAGGACAAGAAACATTAGAAAGTGGGTTTTTAAAGTGAAAAATCAAAATCTACCCCTATTTAAGCTCTCACATTTCATTTTCAATTCATTGTTCTCATTTGGCAAGCAAGGAGTCAAAAAGTGAAAAGAAGAGGCAAGCTTGAGTGAGTTTTGGGCATTGGAAGGTTGGCGTTGTGCTTTTGGAGCAGTGAAGGACTGGCACTGCATGTTGGCAGAGTGGTGTTGCGCCTCTGAGGTAGGCAGGGTTGGCACTGTGCATTGAAGACTTGGCGCTACGCATTGAGCCCGGCGCTGTGCATCTAGGAAATTTCCACAATGCAATTTTACACTACCGCTGCACTTCTAGGGTGGTGCTACACATCTGTGCACCAACACTGCGTGTTGAGCAGAAGGGTTGTAAAGCTGTCAAAACTTTAAGAAACCTCCAAATCGCTCTCTATTACCCTCGTTGCAAGTAAGTTGACCTCCTTTGCTGCAGTTTTGGTTTGCATATAAACATCATAAGAATCATTCACCATGACAAATATGAAACCCTAAATTTTCCCCTAGTTTTTCCTAAAGCCCTAAACCCCAATTATCATTCCTTCCTCCTATCACTTACTATAGCTCTAAACTCTATCCCCTTACCCCTTTATCCCTTTACCCTTATTCCATTTCATTTCCATCCCTTTATCCCTCATCCCCAAGGGAAAATTCTCAAACAAAACAAGCCCTCCATTTCATTTTCTACTCCCTAATTCATTTTTGGCCCATAAAGTCATTTCCCATCCCCTTGCTCCTAAAACACTCTCACTCATTCCCGTCATACAACCTTCAACCTTGCAAACTTGGAGCAGGAAGACCGAGACTATGAGGAGAAAAATACAGGTAGTGACACCTCAACAGATAGAGCTAGGCAGCAGAGAAAACCTCACAAGGGAGGTAGGACTACCAGATAAGAGTTATCAAACCTTAGGGAATTGCAGGCCTCTCAGTTGGCTATGACATGTTTAAGATATCTTGGTTGCTATGAATTCTATGAATAGGTAGAGGGAGTTCAATACCACCCGGAGCTCACCAGACTTTTTGTAGCCCATCTTCAAGACAACAAGGTGACTCTTGCTGGGGTGACATTCACTGTCCCACCCTCCATCATTTCAAATGCAACCAGGATTCCAAATGTATGGGAGAAGTGGTACAAGGCCCAGGACTTGGATGAGCACTATTATGATTCTTATATCAAACCCCAGTACATAAATGAGGTGAAGAGACTTTTTCCTTTCAAATTTCTTGAAAACAAGTATGTCCCCATGATTAAAATCATCATGAAGTATTTTACTTGTGATGGTATGTTCTCTAGGTTGTACACCTATCACATCAGGCTCCTCATGCATTTTACTAGGGCAAGGATGTTAAACCTCCCTTACTTCTTGTTCAAGAATATTGAGAAGATGGCTCATTTTTCTAGAAGAAGCCATATGCTCATCAAATGAGCAGTCTCTATCATTACACCCTGATTAAGATCATCGTGCTTCATCATCTTAGCCTCCTAAACATCGCTTGGGAGACCTTTATTTCTGATGACATCTTCAGGGGTCCTTAAATTCCTCCATGAGTGTCTCAAGAAGCAAGGGGACCTTCTAGCAATGCTCAACTGAAAACAGATGAGGAGGCCAAGGAGACTAGAACTACTGAGGTGCCCATTTACATGACATATCAGAGGGGAACAAGGAGATTATTTGCAACCAATAGGCAAGTGTTTTCTCCACGGGATGGGGAAGGGACCTTGCCTTCTTCATCAGCTCATAGGCAAATGCTATTTCCACGGGATGTGGAAGGGACTTTGCCTTCGCCGTCGACACAATAGGTATAGGTGCAGCAGCTACAAAAAGGGAAGGAAAATATACCAGATGATGATGAGGAGAAAGAGAGGGACTTTGATTTGACAGAGCATGATGAGTTGGAGCAGCATTACTCTCATCATGGCATGGAAATAATTGACTTAGAGGCCCATGATAAAGAAACAATAAAGGACATCATCGTACAGGAAAAGGAGGCTCAAGTACAAGCTCTGATCGAAAATTTGGAGAGGGAAAAGTATGTCATCACATATTTTGAGCAATAAAACAAGCAGTTGAGTGAGAAACAAGTCCTCATGGAGTTGGAAATGCTCAAGGTAAAACGACAAAGTGGCAAAGAGGCACAAGTCACTTTGACTCCTATTGAGAAAGAGATTGAAGAAGATAGAGAGACTTGGCTTGAGAGAGTCAACTTGCACCTTGAGAAGATGCTACGGAAGGCCAATAGAGACAATCAGATGATCAGACACATGGCCTATCATTACAGGACCTGAAACAAGATTTGCAACAGGAGGGTCAAAAAGATGAAAAATAGACTAAGGCGGGCTTTGAAAGGAAAAAAAGAGGAGGATGGGCTTAGGATGCTTGTTGAAGCTTCCTTGGCTCATCATACCACTTGATTATGGTGCTTCTCACCAATTTTGGGCAAGTTTGGAGGAAATTTTGTCATTTCCAAATTTTGAAATTTTACACACAGGAAAACTGCTTAGACACATGTTGCACTTTTCCTGGGGGCACTCAATGAAGAAATGGTTTGAATTTTTGGATTTAGAGTGATGAGGAAGTGCACCCTAGAGAATTTCAAAGATTTTGGGGCAGAACTGGTCCACCAAAAGATAAAAAAAAAAACCCTAAAAATGACCTTTCTGCCACCTTTTGGACACACAGAAGTAGTCTTGGGAGAATCAAGTGCTGAGGAGTCAGATGAGCTTAAAATGCAGAAATTACTGTTTTTTTGGAAATTAGACTTGAATAAATTTCAAAGGAGTTATCATGATCTCAATTTGGATGCCTAGAAGACCTCCAAAAGAGACCTGAAAGTGGCGCTACGCGTTGGGCTAGTGGCGCTGTGCGTAGGGCAATTTTTGCTCAAGATGGCTATTTTTCTAGTTTTTTACTATTTTCATGGATTCTATCTCATGGAGGATGATTTATCTTTGTAAATGATGACTTGGCATGTAATTATGATAGATAAATAGTAATAGAGGGTAGATTCATTGCTTTAGAAGTCAGTTTGAGCTCAAATGAATCAGTTTTTCACTTTTAGAGGCAAGTGGTTGAGATGCCTATATTCCTTTTTCTTGTTTAGTATTAGTTAGATTAGCTCCTCATCTTATGGATTCGACCCCTGAGGATGGGAGGAGGTTGAATTCATTTCTATATCTTCTTCTTCTTTCTCTTTCTAGAGGGTTGGACTTAGTTGGACGCCCAAACCTTGATTGTACACCATTTTGTAGTAGTTTAGCAGGAGATTAATAAGAATTGCAGCTATTTTTGTGGGATCCCTGTGGTATGGAGTTTTAGTATATTTTATTCTTATGTGATTATATGTTAATATGTTTTATGTATTCTGTTAATCATTTCATTGCTTCTGGTTGAATGTTTTCAAGTTTGATAGGCAGAATTCATTACACCAATGCTCTGCCTTGGGAAACCATTCACCATTTCATGTTTTCTGCAGTCTAGGAAGGATCCATGGTTTTCATATACTCTTCTTAGCTTCTCACCAGTCTAAAAAATATCACCCCATCAAGCCCTAGAGTGTTAAAGCCTATGCCTACCTTGCCCCATTGAACACCCTGCAATTCTAACCTAATTCCCTAGACCTATACTATCCAGCTCCTCTTGATCCAACAAAACCCCTTCAAACATCCAATCAAAACTTCATGCTACTATACCTATCCTAATGTCCTTTACCTTATCCAATCATATTAGCTGAGATCCTTACGGAGAGATCTCTCTCCCGTCCTAGTAAGGCTAGCTACTTGGCTAAGCATGGTTTGTGGTTAACCTTGCATTGCCTTCCTTCAGCCTTAGGTTCAATCCAGGTGATAACAATACCCAGATCATAACATTTATAGGATAAACATGCGTTGGTATTCAGATCTAGCCTAACAAAATATCAGATCATACAATGATAAGTCATTTTAGGTCTCATGATCCTGATCCAACATGGTATGAAAAGGTGAAAAAGGTATTTCAGATCATATCATAACCATAACCCTTACAACATAAGATATACTTCAGATAGAAGTATTCATGAAAAACCCTTTCACTTGCACATTAGGCCCTTTTGGCCATTCTCAATACCTCATACCAAAACAATACTTAGAACCTGTGGTATTCTTTGACGGGATCAAATAAACATTACTCCGCTCAATATTGTGGCCTAATACCATGGTATTGACCCTTAGTATTCTTTAAACTTAAATTTCCTTGATTTTCCAACCCATGCGTGCTTTTCCTATTGTGAAAGTGCATGCTTACGTATACGCTCTTTTTGTTTTGTTAACCCACGTGTATATGCTTCTTGGACAAAGTGAAACTATGTATATAGTTTGAACTGACTTAAAATATCCTTGTTCTTCAACTACTTGATTATGATCTGTAGTCCTTTGTTCCAAATTCTTGATCTTCTATACCATCTCTCTATTACCTCTGAATTGACCTGTTACAATGTGAATTTCCCTTTATCAAATATGAACTAACTTGTGAGTGAGTTTCCATCAAGGACAACACCAGTATCATAATGCCAACACATGCAAAAAATAATTGCTAATTACTTCAGAAGTTCATTCAGACACCCCAACAGTTGTTTTGCAATTTCTATAAATCTGTAGGCCATGATGAGCGCCATTGTCAAAGTTATGAGCTAATAATGGAGAGAACCCCTACTTACCATATGTAAGTAGAAACGCGGCCTCCAGATCAAGGTGTAGGTGGAGTGCGTGGAGGTTTTCAAGGCCAAGGACAAGGAAGAGGAGCAGGACCTAGTAGAGGTCATGGTCAGATCATCTACTACAATTGCGGAGAGTTGGCGTGCTTCGTGCAAGATTGTTTGAATCCTACCCACCCTTCGTGTAAGTATTGTAGAAAATTCGAACGTTCCATAGAATAATGTTTGGTGCTAATTGCTAATGTGCAAGAGAAGAAAACTTAGCCTCAGTAACCAACTAAGATTTACAAATGATGAGGGTTGATCCCCGCAAGGAATATCAAAGCATTAATATTTTACTAAGGAGTGGAGTGACGACCGGTGAAGATAAAGATGACTAGCCTGAGGAAGACAGATGGGTCCACAAAGCTCCTAATAAAGAAGAATCCTTTGACCTTAATCGAGCCATGGAAACATTTATGGAAGCAAAGAAGAGCTTCTCTAAGGCCTCCACCTCAGGTAGCCAGGGAAAGACACTAGACACCAATATAATGCAAGAGGTTGAACCTTTTGTACTTACTTTGTTTTTAGAGACCTGAATGAAGCTATTGCATGATAGAAAGGTTGTGGAAGGACTACAAGAATTAATAAATAAATGTGCCAGTAAAGAAAATGTCCCTAATGGACATCACATGGTAAGAAATGTTGGTAAGCATAAGGCACTAACAGGACGCGACATGCGGCTAACAGCGCAGATAGGAAATTACAAGATGGACTAGGTAATTTTGGACCTAGGGTCTGATGTAAATGTTCTGCTGAAATAGACATGTGAAAGGATGGGGAGACTTGCGCTGTAGTGGTCTCTGATTCAGCTTCGAATGGTGAACCAACAGAATATCATCCCCATGGGATGATTGTATGGAGTAATGGTTGATATTGATGGTGCGAGTGCATTAGTGGACTTCAAAGTTATAGAAATTGTTGATGACATTAATCCCTACCCCGCAGTGCTAGGAATTGATTGGGCTATTGACATGAATGGGGTCATTAATTTGAAGAAGAGGACTATGTCATTCAAAAGGAAATAACTAAGGGTTATAGTGCCTTTGGATCCTGCAGAAGGGGCACAATATATTGAACTAGTCTGTGATTATGTAGAGAGTGATGATGAGCTGCATCAGATATGCAAAATTACAGCATGAGATCGGGATTGGATCAATCCAACGACAGATGGACGGATCACATGGGACCGGGAGACTTCATGCACTTCTGATTTAGATGAGGAATTAGATCATTGGCAAAACCACGTACATGAAGTATCCACATTGCGATGCAATATGATAACGAAGTCACTGTGTTGTGTTTCATCAGAGATAAGAAAAGTACCTTATTATGATGGTTTGACTAACGTAGATCTATTTTTAGATGAATTTGAGCACGAAGTCCTTGAAGACCACTGGTTTCAAGCATTGTATTTTGCACTGCATGCTATGCCTGCATGATGGTGGGGTACGCACAAGGACAATCTTGCAGGATGGATGGATTATAGGCGCATGATGAAGTTACAATTTGGGTATCCTAATACAAGAATAATTAAGAAGTATATTGGGAAGGATGATTCGTGTGATCACTTGGAAAAGTGGACTAAGGCATGGGGGATGGAACCATAGCCTAAATGGGTGCATATCTTTTGTCATACCTTGGATACAACACCCATGAATTGGTATCTCGAGACAAAACTCTGCCACGGCACCATGGAATGGGATATATTAAGAGAAAATTTTATGTTAACCTTCAACTTCGAGGACAGTTTTGAAAGCATCAATGAGGCACTTCAAGAAATTAAAGCGATTATTTTTAGGACGCCGAAGGAACCTAAGGAATGGACCCAACCTAATTGGAGCACCTAGCTACACCACACATTGGAATGCAATAATATGACCACTGAAGATGAGGAAGAAGATTCGAGAAATATCAATATTCCAGAAACAGAAGGACAACGCATAGTAGAAGGACCACAGGTAGAGAACCCATACATCTCTGCACCTTTGAAAACAAGACAGGTAAACATTGGTACTGAGGTTGAACTAAAGTCCATGATGATTAGAGATATTGGGATGACGCTATAGTTGATAAAGTTGTTGAATTACTTCGCGAGTACCAAGACCTCTTTCCCACTAAATTTTTAGATTTACAAGGCATACTTGGCAATTTGTGTGTTATGTGAATCACATTGAAGCCGGATGCGAAACCTGTCAAGTAGAGGCCTTATTGTTTATGGGAAAACTAGTGTCTTGTCGAACAACTGACCCTCTAGGTTTGGCAGCTACCCTAGAAACAATAGTTTAAAGCAATTCATGATTTCTTCTATGTGTAACAGATAAGAGAAAGATAATGGAACCAACCTGGAACTTCCACTTAATCCCTCGCTTGGTCTCTCTCCCCCTTAACAGAGCTTGCAACTCTTCCTTGTACTTAACCCGCTTGGAGAGTACCTGTATAGACACAGTAACAAAGAACCGTCAAAGCATCATGATCTATTACAACATAAACATTACAGAATCAGATATATAATGAACAAATGATAACATTCACAATTGCACAATCATATGGAAGAAAACTTGAAGAACTTTATTAAATAGAAGGGAGAATTACAACCCAGTTGTCTGATCCAACATCATCCTCCCAGCATCAATCCCCCTTCACCTCATGAAATAGAAAGATCACACCAACAATACAATGCTCTTTCCTCAATTACAAACTATCAGCACTTCCTTGCAATTTACGATATTCCAGCCTCTAGATCTCTTAGATGAGGGATCCATTTATAGATGTGTGCAAGGGTGTGAGTCATTTCTGGGTTTTTGATTAGTGTCATTCCACTTGTTACAATTGGTTCCACTTGGAGATTTCTTGGATCACTTACTCATCCCTGGGTGAATTCAGAGAGGCAAGTGTCATAGGAGAAGTTTCTAGAAGATTCCATGAGCAACCACCTAGCAAACTGTCTTGGATGTTTTTCCATCCTCGGCAATCACACCCTATAGAAGGCCTAATTAGTATGCATCACACCTGGGTAGTGTACCACTCAGTATGCATCGCACCCTAGTAGTGGAGCAGTTAGTATGGTTCAGTTTAGGCCATTTCTGGATGGTTTCTCGGGTGGAACTTTTGGGGAATGATGTAATCAGATGACTATGTTCTTTTAGGGTATGAAACAATTCTTTTAGGGGTTGAAGAGCCCTAGTGTATTGACATATAAGTTTGGGGTTGATGTGCCCAAATATGTCTATAACAGTTGCCCCCTAAAGCATGAAGTCGTAAATATTGATGTCGAGTGAAATGCTTTATCATGAGGATCTGAGGTTTCAAACTGGAAGGTGACTTGCATAAGTTACAATACAACACATTATCATAATATAATTTTTCATGATCTAGATGAGGTAGGAATTCCCATGCTCAGCTTTATAAATTCATTTCATATACATAGATCAGATTGTTGTCTGTAGATGCAGACTAGTGATTCTTCAGATGTAGAGTCATCATCCTTGGTTCGAATGACCATCTATGCAGCACCTTTGTACATTTGATGTTTTTATATCCCTGAATACATCATAGCCCGGATGGATGAAACTAGATCTGGGGTCTTCAAACTCATTCAATCTTCACTTGATGTACAAGTCAATCCATGTGAAGAGATGTTTTGAAGTCGAACATGGAAAGACATCGCCTGATTACCAGCCAATAATGTGAGCTGTTAACAAACACGAGAGGAATCACCGATAATGATAATGACCCTCAAGGTACTATAGTACAGTTCACGTGGTGTGAATATATGATCGGATGTCGAACACCACGCAAAATCTTTCGGTCAAAGGCCATTGATGTCAACCTGTCGCCGGAAGTGAGGAACTTGCCATTGATGTATGCAAGCTTCAAAGTACTGAAAAGGTTGTTTCTAAGTCAACTTCTTGGATTATGAGCTGATGTCGACAAGAAGCAACTCATCGTAGGAGGGCCTTAATGTATCCCACATCTACGACATGAAACGAAGCAAGTGATTTCTGGAGGTTAAAATGATGTGATGACACAAGGTTCAGGAATGGCGGTCATGAAAAAATGAAGGTTGGAGGTATTGCAGTGGATGAGACATTAACTGGATTGTGGTTTCTCAATTGAATGACTTCTCTTGAACATGTCGACGACACTGAGATGGATTGGTAGTGTTAAGCCTAAAAGATGGACGGTGTGAAAGACCAACGGTGGGATGACTGGTGAATAGAATAACCCAACCTGACACAATAATGGTGATGGAGTGAAAGTGTCATGTTCAAGAGCGACCTGCTACCATAAGTTCTTCAAGTTTTTTCCCTTTTTCCCCAGTCATTGCTGACCAGTACCTCTTTATTTTTGTCAAGCTTGAGGAGGATAACATATGCTTGTTCTATAATTCACCCTTCGGGCAAACCTGTTGTTATTTTTTAACGAGTCTAGCGATAATGAAACTCGGTCTTGTCTAGAATGGACAAGTTTGTCGCTATTATTTTAATGAGTTTAACGACAAGGATAACTCGGTCCTTTTCATGTTTAGAGAGTTTGAAAAGGGACAAAAAGAAAACTCCAGAAGTTATTTTTCATAAAATAATCCCTTAGGTCCGAAAAAGGATAAAATAATACAAAAGGGATGACTTTTCTGATCACTTTAATGAGCCGAAAAAGGCAAGTGCTTGACGTTTTCGTGAGATAATCCCTCGGGTCCGAAAAAGTATAAAATCATATAAGAGGGATGACATTTCCAATCACTTTAACGAGCTGGAAAGGCTAATTGCTCGACAATATTTTCATATTTAACGAGTCTGAAAAGGGTTTAAAGGAGACTCAAATTTTGAGGAATGAGTGGTGTCTAGGGTAGCAACTAGTTCCTGGTGAATTCAGAACTTCTCAAAAAATGGTGAATTCTATGAAGAGGCTGGCTAATAAGACCACTCATCACAACTGTTCCTCAAAAAGGGTAAAACAACCAAGTG
Source organism: Pinus taeda (assembly GCA_000404065.3). Lineage (NCBI taxonomy): Eukaryota > Viridiplantae > Streptophyta > Pinopsida > Pinales > Pinaceae > Pinus > Pinus taeda. The sequence continues at coordinate 19,236 of APFE031523013.1, read as the reverse complement.
GAAGCGTATGATTGGCCAAAGGAATGGTGGTGACGAGAGGTACACAACCAAGGCTCAAAAGGCTGATAGAATGGCAATCGCAAAGGTTATTTAGTTTGAAGGTGGGTTCATTTTTTGACAAGCTTGAATCATGGGGGAACTATGCTTGGTGGGTTCATTTTTTGACAAGCTTGAACCATGGGGGAGCTATGCTTGGATTCGGTTTCATGTTTTTACAAGCTTGAAACGAACAAACTATGCTTGGAATCAATTTTTATTTTTTACGTAAGCTCAAAACGAAAAAACTAAAAATTGAAAAAGAAAATTAAAAAATGGAAATGAAAATGGTTTGCATGCCCCCAGCATGATGAAAAGGAGAGTCTCCTGTAACTAAATGGAAATCACTGTGGTTAGGCAGGACAATTTTGTGCAGAATAGACAAAACACTTCCTTGGCTTCATCCAGAATAGACAAAGGTGAATGGTGTGTCAGACCAATCACATAATCTACAAGGAAACTTATCTTTACAGCTAGGTGCATATAGAATAGACAAGGGTGCATGCCCCCTAAGCTTCGCTACATTCACCAGACTACTCATGGTGATCAAGTGGATGGAATGAAGGTTCAAGTGATACCGTTGATGTAAAAGGACCATTTAGGGATGATGATTGACTTGGGGCTACGTTTGAACCAGGAAATGAAAGTTGGTCAACAGTGACAATTTTTCATTCATTTGGGAAACACATCACTTGGAAGAGTGTTGAAACAATAGCTTCAATGTTATAAACATAGTCACGTCCAAGGAGTGAATTGTAATCTAATGGTCATGGGACTATCATCACATTCAGATGAACGATTTTCCTTCTCAAAGTGATTGGTAACTTAGGAAGGATCCCTAATGGTCAAGTGGTTCCTTTGTCAAAGCCTAATAGATTCTATGTAACAAGCATAAGCAATGGCGAACCAAGCGCTTTCCAAGTAGTTGAGGAAAGGATACTCACTGATGCCCCTTCATCTATATAGTGCCAGACACGATCATTTTACGAACTTATACTATGATCCGGAAAGGTACATAAGAAGGAAGGCGGGATCTTGCTAGTTGATTCCAATCAAAGGAAGCGACTAGACTACTTGGAGGGGGTACCGAATAAATGGGTGAATTGACCCCTTGTGTTACAAGAACTGGAAGGTTTTCCTCCTGTCTAGATGGAACAAGCGGATTTCCCCCAATTTCGTTAGAATCTGAAGTAACAAAGAGAATTTGAACGGTATCTTTATTTCCACTCTCTTCAGGCAAGGTACGATTACTTGAATGTGAAATTGGGTCAACTGTCACCTCGACCTGTTGACTTTGGTCGGGTATAGAATCATAAGATTCACTTTCAGAGAGAGTGGTTTCAAATGACGGTTGATTTAAGTCAGTCGGATTTCCAGCTAGTAAAGGACTTGGGGAGAGTTTCCTGTAGCCAGATGGAAGTTGCTGCAGTGAAGCAGGATGGTTATCCAACACTCTTTTGGCTTCATCCAAAAAGGGACAAAGGTGAAGGGCATGGTTCCCTTCACATAACCTACATGGAAACCTAACCTTTCTCATCTGTCCATGAACTTTACTATCACTAGTTGAAGGTGTGTTACCAACATGTTTTCCAAAAGCTGATGACACAGGATGGTTAGAATGGGGAGACCATTCTTTCAAGATCCAAGGAAAGCAAGGACAATCTCGATGAAAATGGTCTCCTCTACAAATTATGCATGGAAATTTGGGTTTAGGAAGTTTAATGTGCGGATTTTCACCAGATGATGCATTTAGAGCAATGGTTGCTTGGTTGCCCCCTTGCTGAATTAGCTTCTTCTTCTTCTCCTTCCCTTTCTTCTTCTTCTCAGCCACCTAGTTACTAGCATCACTACTTTCACTAAGCGAAGAGGAAGAAGGGGAGGGAGAAACAAACAAAGAAGAAGGCAAAGGGTCAACTTCAGTATCAACTGGAGGTTGATTCAATTGTAGAGGAATCATGACATTTTTAACCACAGAGGTTGAGAACAACCATACTGGCAAGCCAATGGTAATTCCAGGAAGGGACAATGTAGCCATATAAGGAGCACCAAAATTTCCCCAAGAAGAAAAAGGACTAGGATTCCCCTCGAAAGGGATTCCTTGATTGGTGGACTCCGGATTTGTCTCCATATATCTCAACCTAAGATCAACTAAGGAACAAGGATGTTATTCCAAATTCAATTAATTTTAAGGACGCTTTGACACAAATTTGCTTCTTCAGTTTTTAATAGTCGATAAAAAGCTAAAGATGACTCTAGTCTCCTTCAATTTTTAATGAGCCTGAAGTGACAAGTGCTTAGATGGACCTTTTCTTCTAAAGAGTAAAAAAGGAACGGAAGTCACTACTCTAGAAAATCTAGACAGAGGGATTACCAAACCAATCGTAAAACTGCAATATACACCTTGGTGATAAATTAAAGAGAAACTACCAAGGACTTATGTACGAAAGTCAATCTTCCCGAATGTTGTGTTCAATGCATTGCGATCAATAAGGCGGAAAAATCAGCTTCCTATGTGTTATAGAAATTTTTGGGCACTGCAACCCCAATCATATATGTCCATAAACCAAGGGCTTATAAGTCCCTAAAAGTGTTTCTTCACACCCTAAAAGAACAAGGTCAACTGATTACATCTTCTCCCAGAAGTTCTCCATGAAAAACTGCTTAGAACTGGTCAAAACTGGACCACACAGGTTGCTCAGTGCTAAGAGTGCGATGCATCCCACCTACTCAGTGTAAAGGGCGTGATTCATACTGGAAATCCCTTCTGTAGGGTGCGATGAGCAAGAGTGGACAAATGGCGAAGACAGTTTGCAAGGTGGATACTCAGGGAATCTTCCAGAAACTTCTCCAATGACACTTGCCTCTCTGAATTCACCCAGGGATGAGTAAGAGATCATGAATCTCAAAGTGGAACCAAGAACTATCAGAGAGAGGACAATAATCAAAAACCCAGCAGCTGACTCACCCCCCTACAAACATTTATATATGGATCCCTCATCACAGAGATCCAGAGGTTGGAATCTTGTATTTTGTAAGGAAGTGTTGTTGGTTTCTTGGTGAAAATCATAGTGTTGGGTGATCTAAGCTTTTCATGAGGTGAAGAAGGGCTTTCACGCTGAGAGGATGACGTTGGGTCAGAACAATTGGTTGTAATCCTCTTTGCTATTCTTGATATTAATAAAGCTATTCAGGTTTTCCTCCACATTCTTGTATGTTTGATGATATATGCATTTGTGTGGGCAATATATATCTGGTCCTATATTGTTTATGATTGTAGATCTCTATTCTTGGATAGTATTATGCTGCTTTGATCCCACAGGTGCTCTTTGAAGCTGGTTAGACGAAGGAGGAGCAGCAAAGACCTATCAGAAGGGAGAGGAACCAAGCAAGGAACCAAGTGCAAGACTGAGGTTCGTGTCCTTTGTTCCCCTCTTATCTACTTCTCATAAAGGAAAGCGAAAGTAGTCTTAGTTTGTTTGTTTCTAAGATAGCTACCAGTATTAGTGTGACTAGCAGCTCCGAGTGGACACTAGATTTCCCAATAACAAAATGGCGACTCCACTGGGGAGCGAATAGCTTGTTTGCTTGTCTATATTTGTTTGTTTTATAAACTTACAGATGGAGCCTGAAGTCAAGCCAGCTAGCCTTCGAACTGCATTTGCTATGAAAATGCAAAGTAGATCAATTCTACTTCAGTCTATCTCCATATTTTTGTTTATAAACTGAACAATCGATTTGCAAACATTCTAATTGCCCTAGTGGTGGCTCTAGTAACCTCTTTAGATTGACCCCTATGATTTATATTTACTGAACATCACTTGCTCGGCCTAAATCCCTTAACTGAGCTGCAAACTATGACCAAATACCAAGTAAAAGTCTCACATTGTACCATCGCACCCTCTCTTCAAGGAAGTCTATATGAATTTCACCTCCCGTGTGCAGTAGGTGGGATGCATACTAGATTCCCTGTGTAACAGGTGCGATGGTCAGAAAAGGCTAAGTTTGCCTTCATATTTTTGGTTTTTCTTCACTCTCTTCAGCTCTATTCAGGAGTTTTTCTGCTTGTGATCAGTATACCACTGTGGAAACCCTCTTCCTTTCCATCATTCCGCCTCCATTGTGCAAAGAACTGTGAGCGTTTTTGTGTATTGTGTGCCATTTTCAGTTCTCTTTTACAAATAAGTAGCGTAATCGAACTGTTGTTTCTTGATCTGAAAGTGTCGTAAGTGTCGTTTTCAATCATAGAAGAGAACCATATTGTTCTTGATGGTCGATTGTACTGTTACTCTTGTATTTGATTTGAATTAGTAATTTTTCAAGTGTCGAAAGCAAGTTTTCAATTCATGAATCGAAAAGTGTCGTCATTGTCTTCATTTCGTCTTGAAAAGAAACTTGTTAGTAATGTCACTTTGAAAAAATAATTCAGATTTGTACTCAGCATTATTTTTGTCATCCACACATTAAGAAAGCGAAAAACAAATAAATGCATGTGCATTTGCATTTAGACTGCTTGTTGGTTTGATTTAGGATAGTGCATCTAGTGTGTGTCGTATGCTCTATGTTGAAAGAATCTCATTTCTCTTTCCTTAGTAGCTAGGATTTTCATTGCAAAAAGAAGATTAAACGATTGTTTATCATCTTAGATTGCATTTTAGGAATTGTATATCTACATCATGTGGTGAACTTGAAAGGTAAATTTCTTAAGCAAGATCAACTGTAAAATAAATTTAATGAACATAAAAATGCTTTGGTGCACCCCATATGGCCACATTGTCACTGCCAGGATTGACGATTGGCTTTCCCATATGGCTCTTCTCGACCTCTGTCGTTCAGAATAGCATGATTCCTGAACAATCAAGTCAGCAACTATATGATGTTAGAGTTACCCCCCAACCTTCCACTTCGTCCGTTTCTCCCTCCCCTCCTTCTTCGTTTGATGAAGTTGGTAAAGTTAAAAATCAAGTGACTAAGAAGAAGAAGAAGCGGAAGGAGAAGAAGGAAAAGAAGAAGAAGGAGCTAAAAGCAAAAGGGGGCAACCATGCATCGTCCAGCAAAAATCCACACACTGTACCGTCCAAGCATAAATCTCCATGTGTCATTTGCAAAGGAGACCACAATCATTGAGATTGTCCTTGCATCCCTCGGATCTTAAGGGACTGGTCTCCTCGTTTGCACAATCCGGTGTCGTCAACCTCTAAAGATCATGTTGAAAGTACATTGTCAACTAGTGAAAGCGAAGTATTTGGACATAAAAGGAAGTGTAAATTTCCTTATAAACTGTGTGAAGGTGATCACGCCATCCACTATTGTCCCTTCCTAAATGAAGCTAAAAGAGTTTTGGAAAACTGTCCGGCTTCACCGCTACGGCTTCCTCCTAGATACAAGAAACTCTTGCCAAGTCCATCACTAGTTGAAAATCTGACTGACACGCCATTGTGGTCGGTTGAAGCATCCATCGTTGAAGATAAACCCTCTGAATCCATGCCTGACAAAAGTTGAAAGGTCGAGGTGGTGATCGACCTGGTATTTCTTTCAGAAGGTCCGTCTTTAGATGATGCAGTCACCGAAAGGAATGAGAACGATACCGTTCAAATTCTTTTCGTAAACATAGACTCCGATGAACATGGGGGAAATCTCCCCATTCCTTTACTGCAGGAAGGAAGTTCATCAGAGTCATATCCGACCGCCTATTTGGTCCCACCTCCAAGCAACCTAGTCATTTCCTTCGATTGGAATCTTCTAGGCAAACCCCATTTACCGGCTAATGTACCATTCTGAATCATTGCACAAGTACACAGAATGGTCATGGCCGGTGCCATCATATATGGAGGGGCTTCTGTGAGTATCCTTTCCTTGACTACTTAGAAAGCACTTGGTTCGCCATCACTTCTTCCTTAGATGAGAAATCTGACAGGCTTCGACAAAGGAACTAGTAGACTATTAGGGATCATTCCTAATGTGCCCATAATGTTTAGAAGGAAAATCATTCATATAAACATGATGGTAGTCCAAGGGCCTCTAGATTATAATCTACTCCTTGGGCGTGACTATATTTATAGCATGGGAGCCATTGTCTCCTCACTCTTTAGAGTAATGTGTTTTCCACACGAAGGCCGAGTGGTCCAGCTCGTAGACCAACTTTCGTTCCCTGGCTCACACATAGCTAATAGTCAAATGCCATCCCTAAATGGTCTTTTCACGCAAGGAATGTCTCATCAATCTCCAACCTTTCCACCTGAAGAATGTGAGTAATTCAGGAGGACATGACTGAAACCCAGGGGGCATGCACCCTAGCCTGCTCCGGCAAGAAAACTCTAGGTATAGAGTAGGTTTCCACGAAGGAAAATGACTAGTCTGATACCCGTCCGCATAGGAAGTAGGAATTACACCGAAATAAGATTCCCTCGTCAAGGTTAGGTGGTGGAGCTTGTGTCCAAATGGACTAAGCTAGGAAACGTTTCTATCTGCTGTGTGGATGGAAACTGTCTTGCAAATGCGAGAACTTCTATATGGTAGCCTGGAAATCTTTCACTATACCTGGGGGCATGCGAACCTTTTTGCGTGCAAGCGAAGAGCGACCATTTATTTTCTTAGTTTGTAGATTCTCAAACCCTTTAAACTCATAGGATTTTTCATTCCTAGCTTGCATAAAGAAAGGATGCGGAGCAAAGCTTTGAAAGGTGCAAGCTCCATAAAAATGGAATCTATAGATGAGACGTCTTTATTATATAACTGGCACAAGCAGTTTTTATGTAGAGTTCAAGCTCGTTAAAAATTAAACCTAAGCAATGCGCAAGTGTTCCCCAAAGTTTAACCTCATTAAAAAATGAACCAATTTCCGGTAAATAACCATTGTGAATGCATTATCATAAGCTTTTGAGCCTTGGTCGTGTTCTCATCATCACCTCCACTCTGTTTTAGCCAATCATATGCCTCCATTTGATTGTTTACCCTTTTTAGGAATAGTTGTGACGAGTGATTCTGTTAGCCATCCTTATGACACCCCCGTGATTGGAAAATTCCAAACCTTACCTGGAATCAGCTGCTACCCGAAACTATCACTCATTCCTCAAAAACGAGTCTCCTTTAAGCTCTTTTCACCTGACTCGTAAAATATGAAAAGATTGCTGAGTGATTGGCTTCTCCAGCTCATTAAAGTCATCGGAAGTGCTATCCCTCTTCTAGATTTTAATCTTTTTGGACCTGAGGGATCATTACACAAAAAGATCGAGTGCTTGTCTTGTTCGGCTCTTTAAAACTATAAAAAATTCATCCCTTTCATATCGTTTTATACTTTTTCAAACTTAAGGGATTATATGACAAAAAAGGATTATTGGAGTTTCCTTTCCATCCCTTTTCAAACTCTCTAAAATTGAAAAAGGACCGAGTTATCATTGTCGTTAAACTCGTTAAAATCAATAGCGACAAACTTGTCCGTATAGACAAGAACGAGTTTCACTGTCGCTAGGCTCGTTAAAACATAGCGACAGGTTCACCCAAAGGGAAAATTATAGAACAAGCACATATTATCCTCCTCAAGCTTGATAAAAAATAAAGAGGTACTGGTTAGCAATGACTCGGGAAAATTGGGAAGAAAACTTGAAGAAACTTTATTAGTAGCAAGTCACTCTTGAACATGACACTTTCACTCCACGTCCAAGTCGGGTTAGGTTATTCCGTTCACCGGTCATATCACCATTGGTCCATCACACCATCCATTTCTGGGGTTAATGCTACCAATCCATGTCAGTGTCACTGGTATGTTCAAGAGAAGTCGCTTAGAGAATTCACCTGTGTCTCATCCATTGGAATACATTCACGCTCCTTTCTTTCATGACCGCCACCCTGAACCTTGTATCATCAGATCGTTTTCACCTCCAAAATCATTTGCTCTGTTCCGTGTCGTAGATGTGGGATTCATTAAGGCCCTCTTACGATGGGTCACTTCTTGTTGACATCAGCTCATTATCCAAGAAGTCGACCTAGGAACAACCCTTTCAGTACTTTGAAGCTTGCATGCCTCAATGGCAAGTTTCTCACTTCCGGTGACAGGTTTAAATTAATGGCCTTCGACTGAAAGATGTTACATGGTGTTCGATGCCAAGTCCTTTTTCACACCACGTGAATTGTACTGTAGTACCTTGAGGGTCATCATCATTATCGGTGATTCCTCTCGCGCCTGTTAATAGCTTACATCATTAGCTGGTAATCAGGCAATGTCTTTCCATGTTCGACTCCAGAACATCTTTCACATGGATCGACTTGTACTCCAAGTGAAGATTTAATGAGTTTGAAGACCCTGGATCTAGTTTCATCCATCTAGGCTGCGATATATTCAGGAATATAAAGACATCAAATGTACATCATTGCTAAACAAATGATCATCTGAATGAAAGGATGATGGCTCCATGTGAATCATCAGTCTGCTACACAAATGGTTTTCTATCCTATGTACATGAAAATGAATTTATAAAACTGAGCATGGGAATGCCCGCCTCAGCCAAATCATGAAAATATTATGAATATAATGTATTGTATTGTATCTTATTACAGGTCGCTTTCCAGCTCGAAAAAACTTCAGATCCTCATGATAGAGCATTTCACCCAACATCAAAAGATTAACGACCTCATGCTTTAGGGGGCAACTGTTATAGACATTTTTGGGCACTGCAACCCCAATCATACATGTCCATAAACCAAGGGCTTCTAAGTCCC